>JARCZZ010018081.1:17905-32738 GCA_030323915.1 Brotogeris chrysoptera
GGGGCAGGATCACCTCCCTCAACCTGCTGGTCACGCTCCTTTTGATGCAGCCCAGGATACCGTTGGCTTTCTGGGCTACGAGCGCACACTGCTGGCTCATGTTCATTTTTTCATTGACCAACAGCCCCAAGTCCTTCTCCGCAGGGCTGCTCTGAATCTCTTCCCTGCCCAACCTGGAGCTGTGCCTGGGATTGCTCCGATCCAGCTGTAGGACCTTGGACTTGGCATGGTTAAACTTCATAAGGTTGGCATCAGCCCACCTCACAAGAGTGTCAAGGTCCCTCTGGATGGTATTCCTTCCCTCCAGCGTATCAACCAAACCACGCAGCTTGGTGTCATCAGCAAACTTGCTGAGGGCACACTCAATCCCACTGTCCATGTATGCGACATAGACTGACAGTGCTGGGAAACTGTGCGCTAAATTTCTTCTAAAAGTCATTAACTCAATTTTAATAGATGTAATGGCATTTATTATCAAGACCCCTATAACTTAGTAAACCAACTCTTCTTATTTACTATGACAATCCCAATCAATTTTCTTTTTTTTTTATTCTCTTCAACAGAAACAAAATCTGAAGCAAATTTACATCATGCTCCATACACAGAATTGAGTTACATCCTTAATTGGAGCTATCTGTGAAATTTAGAAAGAGTATTTAGAAAGAATGAGAAACACAACTTATGGAAATATGCTTTGATTCTTTCTCCACCACTTTCTCTTCCCATTACAGTCACAAACAAGTCTATTAATCTTCCCACACGCCATTTCCCCCCACAAAAATTTGTAAAGTACTGCCTGCCTGGTTTACAGGAGGACTCGGAGCTTCAGAACATGCAAAGCTCACTCTAATCCAGAGGCAAACAACCTCCAGTGCAAAGCTGTTACATAAAAATGTGCAATGTTAAAAGCAGTTAGCATCTAATGATGAATTTCAAAATCAGTAATAAAATGTGGACACACTCATGCAATAAAGCCCTTGTTTGAAAAATTTCATTATTAGAAAGCTCATGAAAAACAGATTCCAGCCTTGCAAAGGGCTCACAATTGGCCCATGATTTTAAACTCCCCCCGTGTCTGTGGAAATACATAGCGCCCTGCATTTCACAGTCCACCCCATCTGACATCGTGCTTTCTGCACGTGGTATACCCAGGCCTCATAAGCATTCGTGATTTATCCACTAAAGACGTGCATATTTCTGTTTTCCCATTACTGAGAAAAACATCACAGGAAGTAACATTTGAATCCATCTGAAGTGGAGCACTAGCAGGTAACAAGCACATTAATAGTTATTTTCAGCAACGCTTGTTAATATTCTGTCCTTTAAGGTAGATAATCAGTTTTAAGAAATCAAATGAACACACAAAACCAGACTGAATAGAGCCATTGTAAAATTTGTGGATACTTTAACAAGGTCTATTCAGACAACCAGAACTGAAAAAGAAATGGAAAGCAAGATAAGGTAGGATGCCAATCAGGCTAAAAACCTGTCCTCATGTCCATGAATACCCAAAGCATTAACAAAACAGTTACAGAAATAGGGACATATGATATTTTAATATCTCATGGGAATATTTCAGAAGAGATGGGAGAAGGGAGATACAACACAAAAATTCCAAATCTCCCAATATGTTCACTGCTGAGCAATCTAAAAAGAAAGTGGTTTACCTCAAGTTTATACGCCCTGTCCCTGCTGAGGGGCTCCAAAGGAAAACTCAGGTTATTTGCTTCTGCCAGGGAACGCAAATCAAAATAATACTTGGCATAAACACTGGAGGGAACATTAATATTGAACTGCAACAGCTCAAGAAACTGGCGTTCCAGCTCATTCCTGTAGAGAGAAGATAAAATGTGAAACCATATTTCAGTCTGTACATTCTGAATGTAATTTACTTTAAATTGCAAATTATATAAACCAAGTTAATTTCTTATTCTTGCCAGACACAATAACCGCAGCCTAAGGTTAGACCTAGTCTACCATGTTCTAGCAGCATACATATGCCAGCGAGGAACACGAAAGATGCTGCATCTTGCAGCTGCTACTGCAGTGCCAATCAAATCTAAACACAAACTTAGCTAGTGGAAGAGCACCTTTATCAGTTTAGCTAATTCAACCTCAGAAAGAAAAGTTAGCAGGAAAAAGAATTCTTGTCATTTCTGCTGTACCTCCACTAGGTGGATCTGCACACACAGCTATGCAAACATGAAATGCAGACATGCCCCAGATTTGTCAGACATCTCTCTCATAAATGCTGCAAAGTACTCTAACACTCAAATTACTGGAGAACTTATTTACTCTCCTCAGCCTTTCATCATCAATCATTTAGAACTAGTCATGGGAAAGCTGAATTTTTCAGCATACTGTCTTATCTTCATGAACAGAATAAAGCTATTTTTCCCTAGGCCATGCAACCAAAACTCACAGTGGTGATCATTTACTTTTCAGTACCCAAAACAAATGTGTTTGTCAAAATACTTGATAGGAACAGAGGTCCTACTTGAGCTCCCACCCTGAGAAAACTTTGGTATAGCAATATCAAATACACCAGTCCATTAGGAACTATGTTAAGAAATAAGCAAATCAACAAAATTAAACATTGGAAATGTTCATAAATTGCATCGTAACTAGATATCTTACATAACACTTATGCAGTGACATATTATATGCTCAAAACAGTGACTTCAAGATAGGAGAAGTGAAAAAATCAACGGGTGGTAAAAGCTGTACATGTCTGCTGGAGAGTAAAGGGACTGCATAGCTGTGTCACCAGCAGGTATTGACTGACTACAATATTACATTTAAGTTACATTTTGGCTGCAGTGCAAGTGCGCAGGCAGTTGACAACAGAAGAGGAAGGATCTCAGGGTAACAAAAAATGTACTGGTACAGTAGTTTTTCAGCACTGAATTATTTTTCTTAGTCTCACTCTTTACTTTTACATCACTTAGAAAATAATCATTGTCCTTCCTCACCTTCACACTGTGTTGAAATTCTATGTTTACATAATGATAAATATTAATTAACATTAAAAGACTAACTAAAAGCTGGATATGGACGCCCTGGCATGAAATCACACTGCTGAAGATTCTAGCTTTTAAAAAATCCAAATGAAAAAAATTACATTTTAAGATGTCTATCAATAAACGCATAAGATTATCTTTAAATGTCCTTTTATACTGCCAAGATTTTACTTTCTGCAAGCTAAACCTAAGCGTCTATGTTAATGGATAACATAAAACCTATTTTAATGGAGAAAGATATTGGCTGTACCTCTTTTGAAAACTATCCCCATATATTTAAGGAAAACACATTGCCTCCGATTCTTACTCTACCCTACCTCCCAGATTTGAAGGTCAGATCAGCAGACTAACTACAACTAAGAGAGAGCAAAAGAATACAGGTATTTCTTCTTCAAACTAATGTAACTTAACTAACCACTATATCCTTCTTCCCCCATACTTTTCATTAGATCCCTTTACATACACTTTCCCCTGACCACTTCAATAATTCACACAGAAATTCAAGGTAATACTACATACATGACTACAGATACTGCACTTCAGTTCTCCCAAGTCCTCTGATAGCTTTTAGGCACAGTTCAATGTACTGCTTGGTGACTCAGAAAACACTGAAGGTCTGCATGACATTTTGCAACATGCACTTAACGCTGAATGATTCACAAATGCTGAAGTTTCTGACCTAGAGTTTTTCTGCCTTATTAATAGAAAAAAAGGACACTGCAAAATCATAATACTGTACTGTCCCAACTACCTGAAAAATTATAAAGGAAAAATCCAATCCACACTAGGGATAGGAGTTGAGGAAAAAAAAAAATGGAAAAACTGGTAGCAGGAATATAAACTTGAGGTCAACAACCACCAAAATCTTTGCTAGAGAATTCACAAGGAGCCCCAAACACAAAGCCCATGAGCCATATCACCAAGTACCACACAGAGAGCACAGGCTCCTCAAAGACATCTGGTTTTGCAGTTTGTGCGAACCCTACAATCTTTTAATAAAAGGTAAAAAAGCTAAAATCTTTGAGGCCAGGGACTCATCACAGTCTGGCTTAGGGAATGTGGAGTGCAGAAAGAGGGCCGATGTTAGCACGGGTTTGCCAGGTGAGTAACGGTGTTACATAGCTCAAGTGCAACTTCTAACAGTAGCACCATCTCTGTGTTCGTCAAAAACAATAACCTCTTTTTTTTTGTTTCCTTTCACGCCATGACAGTATGCTTATCACATGCCTTCAAAAAACCTCTGAGAATCAGCAATTTCAAAACTCGTATTTATAACCATTCCTGATTAACACTGTCATACAGCACTGTCAGTCTGCTTCAAGCTGTTCAACTCTCTACTTCAGCTCAGCTCCCAGCTTCAGAAATACTTTAAAAGCTCCCAGACTTGCCTTGGAGGAGCAGTGAATGGAGGGAAGCCCTTACTGCCACTGAATACCCAAAAGCATGAGAAAAGGATTAAAGGGAAAAAAGTAGCTTAGCAAAATCATTCAGAAAACAGTCAAAGCAGTCAAGGAAGAATTGTCAAATTGTTCTGCATGGAATAAAATAGCACACAGAAATGTGAAGGGCCTGATTTCAGCTTCTTGTCATCTCTACTCCCCTTTTGTTTTGGAAATCTATCCTGTCGGTGTTATGTCAGAAAAGAAGTAGCATCAACCATCCTTAAAGCAGCCTATGTATTTTAAAACAGATACTGAAATGACATTACATGGTACTTCCCACTTCTATTTCGAAATGACAGTTTTCCCCCAAACTAATTAAAGTACCTACAACATACTACAGCAATGCAAGCTTTGTGGTTTTCACTTTGACTTGGGAAAAAAAAACCTTATCACAATTTGCTTCTTAATACAAGATTCAGGGATAACTTTTCTAATACTTGAACAATGACAGCTACTCACAATTTATGTCTTATCTAGCAGTGTATGAGTATGCTTAACTTAAAGCTATCAGCTGACTCCTAACATTCAACTTTTCCCCTACAGATCATTTTTGACCAGCTACAAATCTGACAAACAGTGAATTATTATGAAACAAAATGAGGGCTGCTTAAGCAAAAATGCTTGATCTTTCACTGCTTTGAGACTGCAAGCTGAGATTCAAGGAACATTCTGTCTGTCCAAACATTTCTTCTCATCTACTTCCCTCCTTCTCTCTTCCCTCCTCCCAGAGTGGTTACCCACAACAAACTCTCTTCAGTGGCTGAGGTACTGACTTCAGTGACTTGAAGTAGGTACAAGTTTGTATACTTCTCATTACAGATACTTAGCTCTGCTTAGACAAGCTCTGAAACACACAGATATGGTATTAAAACAGCTTTTAAATAATGGTGTTGTTAGTGTTTATAAAAAAAAAGGGGTGTACCAGCAGACTGAAAAAATCACTCTCCAAATGCACAAGCCACAGTGGCCTGTCAAGGTACCTTGACCCGCAGCACTGTCCCAGCACCAACGCCAAACTGCGTCCCTTGCAGTACTACTCTCACACACACCAGCTCAGGTCAGGGCACCTCAAAAAAGCACGCATGGTACATGACTCAACCCTGAATGTACACATGATACAAATCCCAGGCTCTTCAGTCAATGCATGCAATACCCGCTGACCAACTGACCAAAAAAATAAGCGCTAGAATATTTAGTGAAACTAACATCCATTTTAGCATTTGTAAGTATTAATTACGTTGACTCTTCTTACAGTTCTTCTTCTTACTGTTGGAATATACTCTAAATATGACTTGGGAGGGGGGGGGGAAGCCCAAAACCACAAAAGCACTAATTTTGAATAATGGCAGTAAATAAGAGGGTGATCTAATAGTCATTAGGATCACAACAGGGTGTGATCATTAGGATCACATGCAAGCTCAGAGGATGTGTTTGGGTTTTTTTGTCAAGTCATACATCTAAATATTCTGCAGGTCTTTTTTCATCACCACGCATGAACATCCAGTGGTACAATACACTTCAACCAGAAAGCAAAAATAATTTATGTCTTCTATGTAAGCAACTGTTAAGCAGACCTCATGCCATCCATCAGCATCCACCATGTTTAGATAAAATGCAAATATACAAACTTTATATAATTTATGAGAGGAGTTCCCGACCCCCTCATGCACACAGATCTTGGTACTCATTGACAAAGATAAACATACTGCACTCACATGTCTTCAACAGTGATATCCTTCAGGATCTGGCAGTAATCCACGTTCCACACTGCCTGGTCATCCCAAACTTTGGATGCCAGTAGAATTGCACCCAATACAATTCGCTTCCAGTTTGCTGGACAAATATCTATCTCTGCATAAGTTAAAAGTCTTTCAAGGTATACCTGTGGAAAAACATTAAAATTGAAACTCAAATTTATTTTGTTATTAAGTAGAAATGAAAACTATTCTCATAAACCCATTCCAGCAATTTTAAAACAGTAATCTGCTCTCAAGAAGATTCTGTTATAAAAGCTGTAGGTTTAAATGCATATGCTTATGCCAAGCTCAAGACTGGATGTGATAAATTCATATTTTAGTTGGCCTTTGCCTTATGATCATCTTACAAGAAACAAAACTGTGATTTTTCTATTTGTAACTGTTGGTAATAAAGTCGCACATTGGACTTAATTCAAGTGATAGCTTAAATAAGTTACTAAAATAACAATGTAAGCAAATAAAATGCTAATTAGTAATGAGGGAGGCAAGGGTATGTTACCAATAATAGTTACTAGCTATCATACAAATATATATTATAATCTACAGTCAATCATTTATGAGATATAGCATCATGTCATACCGGGCCCCTCTGGTGAGCCTGTCTGAAGGTTTTATAGGCACCTATAGGATGGATGGAGGAAGAGTTAACACAGAAACAGAAAGCTGAACAGAGAGGACAAGTATGTGTTAAGAAGGCAATTCATAATGGTTTCCTCTGGACCAATAACCTCTGGAGTTGAGTAATCCTCTTGGACCGACAAGAACTGACAAACTCAGGACACCACAGTCTGGCTCAATCTGACCAGTTCACCAACATAGGCTAGCAGCAATTTGAGCTCACCTCATCCAAGAGATCTGTGTTATTTACAAAGACTACATGATCATACACACACATCTGATGAAACAATGGACCTTGGAAGGACTTTCTGAACACCCACAAAAAGCTGCTGGAGGGGTGTGGGAGGGTGCAGTTTGATCCTTCTGTTTCCAAACATAGAGGTAGCTTGCCCCCCACCAACTGATGCTCCAGCCAGGAAACTATGGGCGAATACACAAGGGATCACACATGCTGTGTGAACAGCTACCCGCTATGGATAACAGCAGCTCAATTACGTTAACAATACAACAGACTAATAAGATGTGTTCTAAGAAATACTGGTCGTGGGTGATCTGTGTGACCCCCTACTCTATCCCCTGTTAGGGACAGAGCAATTACAGCAATTATGGACTTATATGTGAGATGAACAAAACAATAACTGTGCAATCCACAACATTTAATTATAGTATGTATATATTTTTATACATATGTAAAGATTTAGCAGAGAAGACACAAAATAAATCTCTTGCAGTTTGCCTAAGTTAATATTTATTAGCACCTAATCAAAGAATACCGAAAGAATAACTAACAGATCAAAAATTCAATGTAGGATCCATGCTGGTAAAGAGTGCAGAGAAGGAGAAAGGGAGGATGTAGTGGGAAAAATTTAAAACTCAGAACAGCTCACTTGTGATTTTCTATAAGGATGCGTACTCATATAAGCACACAGGATCTTCAGTGATTTGTGCTTCTGGAAAGGTCTAGCATTAGTAGAAATTAATATATTTCCAGGGATGGGGCATCCATAACTTCTCTAGGCAAGCTGTTCCAGTTGTCCTGTCTCGTCAACATCCTCACAGTCAAGAACTTCTTCCTAACATCTAATCTAAAGCTACCCTCTGTAAGTTTAAAGCCATTCCCCTTGGTTCTATCACTACATGCCTTTATAAACAGTCCCTCTCAAAATTTCTCGTAGGCCTCTTTAGGTATTGAAAGGCTGCTATAAGGTCTCCCCTGAGCCTTCTCCAGGCTGAACAAGTCCAACTCTCAGCCTGTCTTCATATGGTAGGTGCTCCAGCCCTCTGAGCATGTTTGAGGCCCTCCTCTGGACTCACTCCAACAGGTCCATGTGCTTCTTATGTTGGGGGCCCCAGATCCAGATGCAGTACTGCAGCTGAGATCTCATGAGAGCATAGCAAAGGGGGAGAATCACCTCCCCTGACCTGCTGGATACGCTCCTTTTGATGCAGCCCAGCATACGGTTGGCCTTCTGGGCTGCAGCTGCACACTTCTGGGTTATGGTTAGCTTCTCATCAACCAACACCCCAAGTCCTCCTTCTCAGGGCTGCTCTCAATCCATTCTCTGCCCAGTCCATATCTGTGCTTAGAATTGCCTCAACCCACATGCAGGACCTTGCACTTGGCCTTGCTGGAACTACACAAGGTTTGCATGGGCCTGCCTCTCAAGCTGTCAAGGTCCCTCTGGACAGATGAAATAACACGCTGAGCAGACGAACTTACATCTAAGTAAAAAGGGAGCGTAAAGTTGCGACTGCCTTCCCAGCACCACGTACTTGAGAAATCAGCTTTAAAAATTAAATAGGAGCTTGATAAGACAGTATTCTTCTACCACCTGCATTACCATATTTGAGCATCTTCCAGTAGCATGTTGAGAGATATGAATAATTGCTCTTGAGTCCTTGGTGGTAACTTGGGCTTAACTCCAGACATCCTGCTTGCTGGAGTGAGGCTCTGTATCATCTTATGATAAAACCAAAGATGATAAATACCTCACCAGGAGAAAGGTGCTTAGTGTGACTCCTGGCTCCTTTTCTGAAAATGTCTTAGAAGAGAAAATTTTTGTTTTTTCATTTTCTGTGGCCTTCCTAACTGAGTCTTGGGATTTAAGTGTATGTGCTCAAGTAAGAAGACAGAAAAAGAGCAAGATTTCTTTTTGCAGCAAACATTTGTAAAAGTTTATTGAGATCCTCAGCTAATGTGTTAGCCACTGTAATCGAGGACTTGTATCCCAAATTTACACCTATACTATCACATTATTGTAGTTCTTCAATTTACAATTCAACTCACTCAGTTACACATGCAGTCTTTGTCCTGGCTCTCTCTAGCTCTAGTTTGGAGACAACCAAGTGACTCTGCAGATAGTGAAATTTAGGCAGAAGAAAGGCTGGTGCACACCTGAGCTCTCACTGTACTGATGTAGAGCACCCCTATAACATCAGTATATGCACAGTCAAGTGAGCTCTATCTCCTACACATATGTGAGAAAGTTCATTATTCCTGACAAATAGAGCTCTCAACCATTGGTTTTATCTCAGAAGATTTCAATATACCAGGCCAAGGCCATGGTAACAGCCCAAACATCAGGAATCTGATATTGATGGAACATCAGAGTAAAAAGGAGAGAGTGAGCCTGGCATGCACTCAACAGCCTATGCCACTGAAGGGGGATGCTTCTGGCTGCTGCAAAGATGTGCTGAATCAGTACAGGCTCTTGGAGAAGGGCCAGGTGGCTCTCAGCCCCGGTGAGGAGGAAGGCTGGTGGGGTGGTTAGTCACTACGCTACTCATCCCAAACAAACCCGTGGCTGGTGGGAGAACACCACCTGCTTTTGCTGGCAAAACCAAGCGAGTCTTCCCACAGGCAGGCAGGCAGGCATACTCCACCTCATTACAAAAATAAGTTAAAAAAACCGCATCACTGAAAAAAGTTGACCCTGTAATGGTAAATTCCAATTCAATGCAATTATGCCTATACACTGAATAGTGTCTAAAACACAGAGGTCATTTTCTTAAATAATGGGGTTTGTATCATACAAACTTGGGATTCTCTGTGTCTACTATGCAGTTCAGTATATTCATGTGCTGTAATGAATTCCACTGGCTTAATTTTCAAGGCAAAACACTTTCTACACTTTCTGTAGGACTAGCTGCTTACCCTGGGTTCAGCAGCTGAACCCAGGACACTGCTGTAAAGTCACATAATAAAGCTGAATTTTACAAGTTCACTGTAAAGAATAATGTAACTCGTATGCCAGAATACTGGAAGAAATTTACTTACGTGTCAAAAGACCAAAAAATACAGAAGAAACAATGTGAGGATCACATATCTTTTAAAAAAAATTCAAAAGACTGAAATCCTTATTCCTTTATAGAACCAGAATCTTTCAGAATCTAGAAGATGCAAGTCAAAATGAATGCCACGTATTTCCTCCACCAAGTTTAGCAGCTGTATCCATGCTTAAGAATGGAACTAAAGCTTAAAACAACTGAAGCTGTTATATCAATCTTATTTCAATTTAATTCATCCATTGCAGGGCTTCTTCTGAAAGTAAGCTTCTGTTGCAAAACTTTTGAGCACTTTTCTATTACACACTCAAAAGCTGAATTCCAAAATGGCAGCAGACTTATTCTGCCTTAACTCAACACCTGGTTCTCCTCAAAAACTTCAGTAGCTTTCAAGAGCCATCTTCATCACATCTATCATTACCAACTTAGTTCTATGATTGTATGTTTATAGATTCTTTTACAAAATGGTAATGAGGCTATTTAAATAAAAGATTAAAGTTACCGATATGACATCAGCAGAAACTTTCAGTGGCTTTAGTCAAACAACATATTCTGGATTTTTCACAGCTTGCAAGGGAAAAGTATGACTCGGTGCTAACATCAACACCAGTCTTCAAAACTCATTTATAACATAATTCACTTCCTAGCCAAAATGAAAATGCAATTCTGATCTAGAAAATATCAATGGACATTGGTCCATCAGTAAATTTTTTACTTACAAACTCAATACCTCAGAGTCTGATACCTCCATTACTAATCTACTCTGCTGGGGAATGAACCACATAGTTTTACATGACTGTCAATCTAGCAAGCTCTGATGGACATCACTTGCACCTCCATTGGAGACATTTTTAATAACTTGAGCACACGTCAGAAGGCACAGTGCACACAGAGTTACGATTTCAGAAGACCAATACTGGGTTATTTGCCATCTCTTCCCACAGACTCGCACTAAGATTTTGCAATTACTGACCCTTACACTTGGAATACCAGCAAATTATTATTTACTCATAAGTGAAACCAGTTGGGTGATTTGCCTTTAAGAATTAATTTATCTGAAATAAAAATAATTTAATTATTCATTAAATAAAATTACCACTCCATGGGTATAGATAATCCCAAATTCGCTTTGAGTTCAATGAACTCTGGAGAGGTTCATTAGCTTAGATGCAGCACCACAGGAATGTAGTTAAATGGCTTCCAAAGCCATTTCAGGTCCAGCAGAGGTACAGAACTGATTTATTTCAGAACATATATTGAACTCATAAATCTGCAAGACCCAAAATGATTCCATGCTGACCTAGTTTGGATGCTTCTGATCTCAACTCCCAGGACTTGGACATGCAATAGCATGGTAGAGAAGTGTTTAACCATTCGTTATCACCACTAGTCCTGGGGGGGCTTTTTTTTTTGTCCAGGCACAGTACTGTAGCATGGCACAAACTAACAGGATCAGCAATAGCATCCAGGCTCCAGCAGGGTTCCTGCTGAGCCAGAACTAATCCACACGGTAATTATTTGCAGTTGAGTAAATCCAGCCTGGACTGGCTGAGTGTCTGATAGTAGCCACAGCATCCAATGTTGTCCCAGTTATCTAGGATGTCTTGCTCCTCACGATCCTGGATAGCAGAGAGTTGGTTACACAACACCCCAATCAACAGAACATAAATCTGTTTGAAGAAACTGAAAACTAAAGATAGCACTGAAGTGTTCAGTTTTAATTAGTGCAAAACAGCATCGCATTTTTTTCCATCTTGGAGGACACTATAGCACACTTCGTAAATTACATAATACTTTCAAGCAGAAAGAAAAGTTAAAATACTGGAGTACTTTAAAAGTTAAAATTCCCCTTTCTTTAGGAGGATATTTCGTACCAAATACAGAAGTGCCAAATAATTTAATGTCTGCACTTCATAATCCAAAAGAACACCCACATTTTATTAAAATCTTACTGTGGAGTTCTTAGAGAAGTTTTGTTTCTTTGTGTTACTTCATTTTGATGCTGTTTAACATTAACCTCCAACACTCCACGGATACCTCTTATCACGCTGAAATTGCAGCCTAAGGACCCCAGGTTCTGTAGTTCTTTTTTAAGGCTTCCCTGAAGCAACAGAGCAGGTTTTCTATGGAGGTTATGCAATTTCCATCCTCAGAGAAATTCAGAACTCAGCTGGTCAGGCCCTGATCACCCTGACCCAGCTGGCCATGCTTCGAGAAGAGGCCAGGCCAGACCAGATGTGACCTCCAGAGGTTCCTTCTAACCAAAATTATTCTGTGATTATATCTACTTGCAGTACTAGAGCTTCCTGCGGTGCAACACAAAGAGGTCAGAAGTTGTGCATTGCCTCCAAGGAGTCTGAATGAGAGTCACAGCACACTAAAGAAACAGGCAATCACCAAGGAATGCCATTGACATTACTAGAAGAATTCAGAACTTTGAGGCAGCACCAGGAGCAAAGCATTATCTTTTCTCATGCTGTTTCTATATTGCTGTATGTGAAATTCTATCTCTATTTTACCAATAAAACTCAAGTGGCTTTAATTTTTATGCACTCAATGTACATTGACAGAAAGAAGACAATGTTTTTGGTACGCTAATTACCATAACTGAGAATCTGCAAATGAACGTGTATTTGCAAAAACCTCATTCTCTGTTTCTCCCATTTAAACTCCATATGAAATCACTAGCTAAGACTGACATTATAAGTTGCAGGAGCACAGAATAACTGACAAAGACAGTTTCCATTCCTACATATTGCAAAGAAATACACAGCCCTCTCTAATGAGAAAACTTCAGTATGTCACAATGACTTGAAACTTAAAAGATATTTGAATGAAAAAAAAAGAAATATAATTGGTATTTGGTCCCATATAGCCAAATCACAGCTCTAATCCAATCGCTAAACTGCCATATGCTCTGTTCTAAGGAATCAGCCAGTTCCTTACCACAACTCTCCAGAAATAACTGTGTTTTGCAGTTGCCCAGCTGGGCATTTAAAATGTTTTACAAAGGTCTCGTGTCATTCATTTGGTGGAAAAGGACATCACATAATCATAGTCCTTGCAAATTCATCCAATTTTTATTTTTGAGACCAAATGTTGAAAGAAAATAACAAACATGGTCACAGAACTCTGGAAATGTGAGCAACAGCAAAGTACCACTGTAGGTATTTATAGGAAGTACTAAAGGAACCTAGAGAGAAGTTACACATCTCCAGGTTTGCCCCCTAATTTACTAATTTCAAGACAAATATCTATAACACATATAAAATGCACTCAAACTACCAGGCAACAGCAACTTTCCAGTCTAAAACTGGGATCAGCATTCATTCCTTGCCCACACAGAAGCCCTTAGAGATGCCTCGGGAAACAGACACCCATTCTTTGACAGAATGCTCTCTTCTTTTAGGGATTTTAAAAAAAGTTCCCTCCCAACCCGCAGCATGAATGTTCTCTTTTTACAAAGTGTATACCCCAACAGGCCTAAAGCAATACCGGACTGAAGAGAGGTATAAGTATTAATCAATAATCTAGTCAAGGGCTATTCAGGTGTTGTATGTTAGACTGCAGTCAAAAGATGAGAACAGCCCTAAAACTAGGGAAGAACCTGAGTCTTCTGCTCACCTCAGTGCCTGGAGAAGAGGTATCAATTCCCTGTTCCTCTTGGCCTTCTCCAGAGTGTATCTTGATGCATGGCCAGCGGCCAAGGGACTCTGGATCCACAGCACAGGTGAAGAAACCTTCTCTCTGTGCCTGGGAGACCTACAGATGAGGCAAAGTGGTGGCCTTCAGCCACCTCCCAGGGAATGCTTAAGGCCCAGGACAAAGGTGGACACCAAAAATGCTGGATACACACAGCTCTTCTCGTGGGTTTCTTACAGGGGAAAGAGCCCAGCTTCAATGCTTTGCCTTGGCTCATCCAACCACACTCATGACCCCTTATGGTCACTGGGTGGGGTGTGACAGCATCAAAGCAGGCAACAAACAGTGCTTTGCATTGTACTCTGAGGTCTTTGGAGGAATCTGCATCTTCTATTAGATGCATAAGGATTGGTAGTTACACTGGCCCAGCTGAAAAGGACCTTTGCTGCAAATTAAGTGTCTCTTAGGGCCCTGGTCACTTCCTTCTATGTTTTTGATTTCTTTTAATCAAGTATCAGGTTTTTGATACTTCAACTGAAACATGGAAAAAGAAAAAGGTATTTTATCAGCATTTAGAAGTAAAAATACTCCAGTGAAAGGAACACAATTGAAAGCTTTCTCCTTTCTTCCAAACACACAGAAAACAAAATACTCCTCAAATACTGTAACTTTCACAACACAGTTCAATGATATTCTCTCTTTACCTAGTTGCTTAAAATGTGGCTGAAGAGTACAATAAGAAATCAGGAACATCTGGCAGGATTAATTAAATCCCCATTTTTCATTCTTACATACTTCACATTTCCCACTATCAAATCCTCTCAGTCACAGTATGAACTGTTCTAACATATTTCAAAAGCATGCTCCTCTGAACTTCACAGAATTAATTCAGCTCATGTACAGTATGTATTTATATATCACATATCTGATCAGTCTATAGCATAGAAACCTTGCATAACTGGCTATTTGCACATTTGCAAATGCAAAATCATAGAATCATAGAATAGTTAGGGTTGAAAAGGACCTTAAGATCATCCAGTTCCAACCCCCCTGCCATGGGCAGGGACAC
>JARCZZ010018083.1:0-17478 GCA_030323915.1 Brotogeris chrysoptera
GGACTCTTCATTAGGGACTGTAGTGAGAGGACAAGGGGTAACGGGTTCAAACTTAAACAGGGGAAGTTCAGATTGGATACGAAGAAGAAATTCTTTACTGTGAGGGTGGTGAGGCACTGGAATGGGTTTCCCAGGGAAGTTGTGAATGCTCCATTGCTAGCAGTGTTCAAGACCAGGTTGGACAGAGCCTTGGGTGGCATGGTTCAGTGTGAGGTGTCCCTGCCCATGGCAGGGGGTTTGGAACTAGACGATCTTAAGGTCCTTTCCAACCCTAACTGTTCTATGATTCTATTCTATGTACTGCACCTCTGCCTCACACCAGTGCTAAGTGAAATTCTCCTTCATGAAAAGCAGTTGTACTTGCAAAAAAAGGAGCCTTTTTAACACCTTCTCTGGAAATCTGAGGGCTTGGGACCCTCAGTGGTAAGTGGGATCTGCTGCCCTGTCATATGCTTGAAATTGCATCCACCTGCCCTTGAAATTGCAGCAGCTTGCAATTTTACCTCATCACATCAGTGCAATTTAAGATCTCTGAATAAATACAGAGTTAATTCAAGTCTTATGTCAATCAAGCATTGGGGATTACTCGAGCAAATAAATGAGAATGAGATTGAAAGTACGGTTGGCTAGGAGTTTTGCTATCAAATACTTTTTCTTTCTGAAGTGTAACTCTGTGGAAACATTGCAGCATCCTCAAAGCTCCTCCTGTAAACATTATCTGGGGACTAGGGTGAGTCTGTGGCCTCTGCCATACTGGGCCCGGGACTTACCAATGGGAACATTCACCTTATTTGAGTAAGGGTTTGAGCACCTTGACTCCTAAACTGTTTCTCACCTGCACTAGAATATGTGCCCTCCCTCTCATGTGCCCTCTTCCTTTCTCCCATGTGTTTTCTCTTTCCTTCAAAGTATCTTCCTCTTTTTCTCCTGCAGAACAGATATCCCCTTTTCTGCCCAGCACCACCTCCAGCATTTAGAAACAGAACAGGCCGCAGAGAAATGAAGCGAAAGAGAAGAAATAACTTTTCTTGCATCTGTAGCATGATCTAAGACCTCAGAATGCTTTTCACACTTGAGTAGGCTGTCTCAAAAAAATATGGATAGCAAGCGAGTATTAACACCACCATTCTAGAACTGGCAAAACAGTTCTGCAGTATTTGTGAGGAGCAATTGGCCTGGGATACCAAGGGAGGAAGACCAGGCAATCCAAGGCCTGATGCTCAGTGCATCTCATTTAGATGCTGCAGACTGGTAGGGGGAATTAATTAAAAATTGGAACAAGATCCAGAAATAAGATGGAGCCTCAGATACATCGTCTTAGAATATTTCACTGCAGCTGGTAATTAGAGTATGACACAGAGAGAGCTAGTTTCATCCCTCATTTCATAGAAATTGTACCCAGATTTTCTGAGGCTAAAAGTAGACTCAAGAAACATCTTCCTTTTCTGTACTTGGCAGTGAAGCAGCTGTAGCTCAAAGCTTTGTGCGGCAAGGGGCTTCACCAGGCACAAAATCACTGACTGGAACTGCTCAATTTTTTTCCAATCTGATGGCTGCAAATTCTGCTTCATATTATTGCAGTACCTTCAAAGCTGTTCAAGGGTCCTTCATGCCTTGTGTTGCAGAAGGCTGGTCCTGGCCTATAGAACAGGCTGTTTGTGCAGATGAGTAACGCAGAGCAGGAAAGTGAGCCACACAAAGGGGGGGAGTCTCAGCAGCAGACCAAGGATCCTGCTGTGCCATCCTTCTCCCTCTCCTGCCCTGGCTCTGCAATCAGCCCTGCTCTTCCCACTGATACCTGAATCCCTGCCAAGATTTTCCTCCTTTTCCCTTTTCTTCTCCCTGTACACTTTCTCTGTGTGGCCTGAATTCCCAGATCTTCCCAGAAGGAAGGAGCACAGAGTGGCACTAAACCTAGTTTCACATTTATCAGGACCTCACTTTCGTTAAGCTGCCCCAGTGATATCCTTACGTACTTCAGCTCCTTCACTACACTTCAGGTCTTTCCCCCCACTAACAGTCCCTAGACTGGCTCTGAAGTGAAGTTTTTGGGACTCCTGGAAACGACTGGAATGTCACAGCATTCCATGATGTTACCAAAGCACTCCTTGTGTTTCTCTGCAGCAGGACTTCTCCTCATTCTGGTGCCAGAAACTTTGTCCCTCTTCCATGCACCCCAAAAATGTCTACAAAACAGCAGCTACAGGTAGCAGTCTTCGGGCTCCACAAGTCTGGAATCAAAAAAGGCCATGTTTAGTGCAGACTCAGAGCAAAGAGAGTCTTTCATATGAAGTTTGGACTCATGATCTCCACTGGCTCTCTGTTCAAGTTGCATACTTCAAAGTGGCAGGACTTGAAGAAACTGTAGTGAACATAAAGTCACGCAGCCCCACCAGACCATTTCCAGACTCTGGAGATCTGGAGCTGGCAAGGAATTGAGCTCCTGCTCTGTACCTAGGGCTCCCCTTTGCTTTCCCCCATTTATTGAGAAAAACCAGTCCCATTCTCTTCCATGGACCCCATTAATTTCACGACCTGGAGCTGTCTCCACATGAGGATATGAGTGGTACCAGCTACAAAATCTGCCAGCCAAACCAGTATGGATTATACTCAACCCTGGGCCTCTCTAAACGCCTGGTGTGTCTCAGATGTCTCCCAAAGACCATGAGAAGCTCTGCCTGCCCTGCTCCACAATTTCCACCTGCAAAGCATTATGACAGATCAATAGTACCCAGCACACACTACAATCTTCAGACAGTTTTAAAAAGGGGTGTGTTGCCTTCTTGACAGACTGAAACTTTTTCTCTAGATTAAAAAAACTGCCTCCCCCTGTGAAGAGTTGTGATCTCCTACATCCTGTCAGCAGAACACAACATTGAGCTGTGGTGTGCTCATTACAATCTTTTGAAACAATGGCATTTCATCTGTTGTAGCCAGCCTCAAAGTACCCACACTCAGGATGTTTATAACATTTCCTAAAAGAATAACAGATGCTTAGTGCATATCCCAAGCTAGAAATATATCTAGCTTGTATATCCCCAGGGCTTTTGAAGTAAGGTTCGAAGAAGCAGATTCCTGATTCTCAGCCAGTTTCAGGCACTAACTAGTGAAAGACTCCATCCAGATCATTTACTATTCTTGCCTCTGTGCCTTTTTGCCTCTGTGTGTGTGTGTGTGTGTGAAAATATACTGGCCATCTGTTTATCTAATTGTTGTTAAGTGTAATTAGATTGCATATAGACACCTTTGAAGTTGATCTGATAAACTGTAAATGTGTCAGCCTGGGACCTCTGTAAGCAATGTTTGGAAGTATTTCTGCTGTTCATTTCCTGGGCTTATATGAATTTTCTGTCATTAGTTTTATTTTTAAATTGGAATTATCTCAAGTAGTAAGATTTGGATTCAGATCTGAGCAGTGCTGAACATTGCAGTGCTGCACTGGACATAATATGCTGGTACAGAGATATGTCCAGAACATGAAATACCTGATCAGTGTGCAAATTCCCCCCACAGGGAAAAGATAAAGCTTTGGTGTTTGGGTTTGTTTCCATATACAATAAACAAATCCTGGTGGGGCAGAATGGAGAATATAAACAGCAAAACATGCTCCCTTACACATTTACATGCATTATGTATTGACTACACTCATTGCTGTTGTTCATTTGTAGCTAATTACTTGTATTACAGTATCAAAAGCCACAAATGAGAATCAGGGTCCAATTGTACTGGAAACTGGATATAAACATAATGAAGAACTGGTCATTAGCACTTCTCTTTATTTCACTGTATGCACAGACACCTCACTCAGCGACTCTCTTTCTACCCAGGATCTTAGAAAAGTTACCAGTGAGTCTGTGCTTGCAGTGATGTATATATTTAGGGTGAGAAGAACCAATTACACCATTTCTCTTGTGCCAGCCCTCTGCTCTCAAGGTGGCTACCAGAAACAGTTTAATCTCCACATTGTATTCTGCAGCTCTTGAGCAGATTTCAACACAGCACTTTTCACGAAAACTCTAAAAAAGCAACTGTCTTTGTGATTTAGACATACCTGCTACTTCTTTGAAGCCTTATAATGTACAAGTCCCAGCATTTTTGTTATTAAAAATACCACATTGAGTTCACAGGTGACTCAGTTCTCCAGACCATTGGGTAGTTATTGTGGCTGTGAAAAATGGATATTTTTCCAGGTTTGAAAATAAGAAAGGCTCCATATCCCAGATTCTTTCCTATGCAGAACACGCCTCTTACAAGTTGTCATAAAGCTGTGGGAAAAAGGAGTTTTGCAAGAAATACCTACAATTCCCTCTGGCATCATCCACACAAAGAGAAATAGTCCCTTGGTCATATGTTGAAAGCCACTAGTCCATTTCCTCTGCCTTTCCCCATATTATGCCTCCTGTTAGAATATCCTGATCTGTAACTGATCGTCAAACCACCTACTTCTGTATCAATTCCCCTTTCATTAGCATGAAGATCTTAAAGCTTTCTGAGTGGCTTTTTATAAAAATACATTTACATACAATGAAATCCAGGAGACCTGAGCTCTGTACTGTATTTAACTGCCCTACTCCACTAAAAAAACCTTTCTGCATCTGGCCACTGCAGAGAGATTTGTTAAGAGTTGTTTTTTGCATTGCTGGGAAGCAGCATGTGGCACAGCTGTGACTGGTAGGTAGGTTCATGTCTGAGGAAGGGAAGACCTGAGATGGATAAACAAAAGACGGCAACAATCTGTAATAAAGAAATCTCCTGTAATGCTGTGACAGACTACAAATGTGTCAGATAAAACATTTTAGTGGTCTATAATATGGAGTAGGAGTTTGTGTCCTGAACACAGGACTTGTCTGTCTACCAAGACAGACAATTGCAAGAGAAAAATAATGAAGAAAAAAGAAAGAGGGTAGGGGGATAAGAGGAAAGTTGTAGAAAATCAAGGGAATTGTGCTTTTCACAAAAGAAATATATTAGCAAACCATCATCTGGCCAGAACTGCATTAATGTGTTTTTCTAGCTTGGGTTCAACTTCCAAACTTATTAACTAAAATAATTTATTTTCTGCCTTCGTATTGGGCATGCAGGTTTCTTCTTGCTGGAATGGCTGTTAAGTGTTTTCTGCTAGCAGCTAGCATATAAATACCTGAAATAGAAATGGGTCCCTCGGAAATTAAAAACATCCTTTAGTCTGAGATTATCAAACACCTTTTGGCATGTGAACTTGCAATGCATGAGTATGCAGTGTTGGGATACCTGCCACATAAGGATCTTTGTAATATTTTCCTAATTTAATTTTTCTCAAAAAAAGCCACAATATCCTTTGGTGCTACAATCCCTCTGTGGCTCCTGTTCTGAAAGCTTGGCATGTTGTCACCTGAGAAGAAAGTCACATAAAGTCATTGTGTTTCCTTTTCCCTCCTCAGCTCTTTTGCAGACACAAGCTAATCCTGATGCTTTTGCTGTCATCTTTCCTCCATCCTCCCTGCTGTGAATTTGCAGGAGGTGAATGAGGATAGATGCCTAGACATTTGCTATGACTTCTCTTGTTCTCAGCTTTGCAAACACTTGCATCTGGCAGCTCTAGCTGTATTGCTTAAACTCAGGGGAACTCTGTCAGAGAGTGCTAGTGTCAGGTACTGTTCAGCATGTCCCACGTCAGGTGGTGGAATAACAAATCTGTTGAAAAGCATACAATTACAGTCAGCAAGGTCTTTTCCTTCAAGGTTTTATAACAACAGAGCAAAACCAGTTAGCATAAGCAGAAAAAGGAACAGAAATGCCCATCAGAAATTGAAAAGTACCAAATCAGATATTGCATAGCCATTACATAAGGCCTGTTGACCAGGAAGTTTCAAAGAGGAGCTTAATATCACCCCTAAATATATGAAGTGCATGACAGCACCCCAACATACTCTATATGCAAGAATTCCTCAGAATTTTAAGCATGTTAACTGTGAGACTGGATCTGTAGCAAATGACTGCACAACTAAGACCCAGTTCTCCTTATAGCTATGCGATAGTATTGATGTCTGTGAGGTGAGAGTGAAGGTGAAGAGCAGGGTTTGGGGAGTCTATTCTGTTAGTGCGACAGGTACTTGGGGAGAAAGAAGTAGGCTGCATACAGCAGAGTCTGCTCAGGAGGGATATGTAATTGTAGTTGAAAGAGCAGGCTGCTTAGCTAAAGGAAGCAAACGAGGAATTGACCTGTTATTGCTGCATTACAAATGCAATCATGGTTTCTTACATGCAAACTTCCAGGGCATGATCAAACTCCTTTATCAATTTACAGTGCTAGCCTATGAAGCTGTAATCCAAAGTAAAGCCCTTTGCACATCCCTAAAGCTGTGGAATTTAGGTGGGAACAAGGGTCTGCCAGAAGTAACTTCTTGGAGGATCAAAACCTTCACTTTTTTCTGCCTTTCTTGGCTATGTAATGCATTTTCATGGGGTTGTAAGTCTGGTCTCCTGTGATCTCACTCTGTCCTTCCTCCCAGAAACCAGATCACTGGTCTCTGCTGTCTAGTTTTGCTTTTCTTATTCTAATGAGTGTGCATTATAAACAGGTGTATAGCATAATAGAACCCCCCGGAAGTATTTGTAAATAAAAGGCTTTTAGAAACCTTTTATAGGGAAGCCCTATAGACATTAATAGATAGTGAAAACTTTTCTATAGGCATTGTTTTTCCTCTAGTCCATGCAATTCGATGGCGAATTATATTCCTGCTATCAAATCCCACAGGATGATTCAGAAAACCATTAGAAAGGATCTAATTCTCTGTAATTTTCTGCAGTAATTAAGATAAAAGCCTTTCAGGGTCTCCTCTATTACAGTTCATGGGATTTTTCCACAGGAAAAAAAAAATATGGTCAGTTTAAATTCTCCTTGGTTACTTAAGCAAAGTAAAGCCAGTAAATTCTGGAGGTTTATTCAGACAAAATTTCCTTTCATTTCTGTGGGAAATCTACTCAATTTCAGGAGACAGTAAGGGCAAATGTTAATGCTCCCTATCTGTGATTTTTGTAACAGGGAGTCAAACCACCAAACAGTTTCAGTGATTTTTCTGTTTCCTCACAACAGATTGGCAGGGAATGTGTACTTTGTGGAGGCATTGCACACAGAAGTAGGTTCCACTCCATTAACACATGGAGGCAGTGAACTTGGGGGTCTGAGAACCGTGGCATGTCTGAAGAGCTGCAAAGTGCTAATTGAAACACCGTTAGTGTTTTTCCCATTATGTGCTTGGAAAACTATCGGAGGACAGCTCTGTGTCTACCTATATCTTGTCCAGGAAGCAAAGGCAATGTTTCTAGAATGTGCTGAGCTCCTGTGAATCCTGAATGTTTCTATGCCCCTTGTTGCCACGTTTGCTGCCCCAGCAGAAACACTACCTCTGCAGGGAACTCACTGCGAAGACTTGGATAGAGGCTACACATATGAGAGAAGAATATTATAAATGCCATGGTGATAAATCAAAGAGCTTAAAGGCAAAAATCACTCCTGTGCTATGCTTTGTTGATGCTCCCCTTGTGAGGCTGTGACCTATACTTCGGACTACAAAAAGATGAGGGTCAGGCTTTTGCGAAATCCTGACCTTGATGGAAACAGTAAGAGCTTTTTCACTGACTTTCTTATATTTCTGGTATGAAAGATTTGTCCATAACCCTATCATAAGCCCACTCCAGGTAGTGCCCTCTCTGCCCATCCTAATGGTTTTTCCTCCAGCCTCCTCCACTCCACCCTTCCCCTCCACCACTCTTTGAGGCTCACAGCAAACTGCCCACAGTTAAATGACACCAGTAATAGCTTCTGATGTGCAACATTTCTCATTACCAGGTCTCTTCAGAGCCAAGTGTTTTACTATCACTGGCCTTTTACATGCAGCTTATAGCTAGCTTTTCCTTGGAGAAGTTGGAGTCAAAGCTGGGTACAGAATATAGCTCTTTGGATTTATATGTCTTCACTGATTTTTATATCTGTATCTTTCTGTATCTTATCATCTGCACTCCAGACACAGTGTGAAAGGAACCTCTTCCTGTTTCCAGAAGCTGTAGATGGCAGACCCTAGCTGATGGTACAAGAATGTCATTAGGGGCTAGGAGGGCTGTGAGGAGCCATCCCTTGCCTGAGCAGAGAATGGAAGCCTGCAGAAAATGGCTTATCAGAAATGTCATCATCTCTGCTTCCCAGAGGAGGTTTGGAGGTGAGTATCAAGACTTCCTGCTGGAATTACTGCATCAATTAGCCACATGAATAATGTCATCCTGCTCTCTTCACTTCAAACAGATCCTTCCTCTCAGTGCATGGTACCCTCTTCATCTTTATTACAGTGTGATTTATTTCATTTAGTGGCATATTGCAAAATTTTCTGGCCCAGCACTGATACAAATGACTTATTTTTCCTCCATGTACCAAAGTGTGACTTTAGTTACATCACTGTCCCAGCCACTCTAAAACCCAGCCACTTAGCAGCACTTAAAGTAGGTCACAATGAGTTCAGAAACAAATGGCTTACAAAGCTAAATCTTAACTCCAACACATCAATGCCAGTACTATACAAGCAAGTAAACTAAATCCTCTCAGCACCACTACAAAATGTCATTGTAATACTCCAGAGACCAAAGGAAACAGAACACTCTCTGAATTAGCTGTTTCTGCTTTTATTAGTTTCAATGGCTTTTGTTTGATGTTTTAAGAAATTACCATAACTCATGAATGGTGCTCCTTCTTCATGTGGCACTGGGAGGGTTGAGAACAGGACATGAGTCAAGGCTTTTTCATTTTACTCAACCAAATTGTGACCTTAGGCAAGCCACTACACTGTGTGTGGCTGTTTCCCCACATGCCAAACAGAAACACTGTTTGCAACACAGGTGAGTTGAGTGCTGCTGACCCTAATTCATCAAGTCCCTTAACAGACTGCTTATCTTTAAGCTGTTATGAAAGTCCTTTGTGGAACCTTGCTGTGGCTGTTAATCACAGTGGACTTTCTGATGCCCTGTCCCACCTTGCTAAACTGGATGATTCAGGGCATCAGAAGGTCCACTGTGGTCAACAACCACCACTAGCAATTTCTTCTCTGTGTAAATTTTGATTAGGATTTTGCACATGGCTACAAATTCCTCATTTCACTACTACTTTCCCATGTTCAGAGAGATGAAAGTCAGACTGTACCAATGTATCTTTTTCTAGAGTTTCCAGGGGGCTTGTTTTAGCTAGCTGTACAAATATCCATTCAGCTGCAGCCAACCATCATAAGTAATTTCCTGCTATTTTTACAGACATGTATTTTGTTTCTATGTGACACTGAGCGTCCACATTTTCAAAAGCCTTCTGCCCAAAAGTGATGTTTGCCTTGGTGCACACGAGCTGCCACAGTATTTTTTGGTGAGATTTTTGCTGCACACAAGTCTTTCAGAAACCCCTTTACATCATGAGTTTCATCCACCAAAAAAAAAATAAAGCCAAAACCAAAATCAACAAAAACCCCCAAACCAAATTAGTTTCAAGATTTTGAGCTGAAAAGCACTGTGTAAGTGCCTAGGGTTATTTTCAATTAACAATATTTAATTCTAAGCACACCATGAATCACATTTTTCTTCTCTCTTTACTGTCTTTAGAGCTAACATGTTAATCTTTTGAAACAAAAATGGCTACATTTTAATGAGAGTTTAAAAGGGTGAAAGTTCTGCTCTGGTACACTGAACATAATAGATTATTTTTGTGATGTATATCTTCCATCCACTCACTTTAATTTTCAGAATAATATCTGTAGAGAAGCCTGTTTTATCTCTGGCCTCTCCTCATTCACTCCACTTAGCTGCCAGTGAGTGCATCAGGGTTAACTTGAAGTTGATATTTGTTATTCTTTATGGGCAATATGTTACAGTAACACCAAAAAGATTACAGTGTTGTCCTCTCCAGGTTGGCCTGAACAACATATCTCAGAGAAGTATTTGTTTTAATTGTATTTTTCCACATTAATTCCTGACACAGAACATAAAGAATCCCTTGTTAGATTAAATCCCTAGCTGACGACATGGGACATTAGCGCAGGAAAGCCTTTCACTGCCTGTCCCAGACCCCACACAGGTCAGCAGTGGGCTGGCCCATGTCTGTCCTTCAGCAGCAGCTCAAGTCATATGATGTGGTTTGGAGGGGAAGGGATATCCTTGTCCACCAGTGAAACACAGTAAGGCTAGCTGCAAACTAAGAAGGAAATTTCCTCATGCAAGACACCAAGCCTGATACCTTGTCCATGTGCTTTGCCTGCATATGGTTGTACATACCTCCTCTCCAGTGCAATTTTGTCCCTCTCATAACCTGTTTCTCTGTTGCTTTAGCCAGTATTTGGGCTAGAGGTGTGGAGAAAAGCAAGGTATCTAGCAATACTTTTGTGTGCTCTTTTTCCCCATTGTGCTCTGGAGTGAGAAGCCCAGGTAGGTGTTTATGTTGCAGACGGGGAGGGTTGGAGGTACCTGCAAAGTAGGTATTGTTTTGGCATACATGGTCAGAGTAAGAGAAAGCCATGAGAAATCGACCCACTCTGCTGTCTGTATCTTTCACAGACTAGATGACAGAAAATAAACAAGAATAAATGGATACATAACGTCACAGAACTCTCATGTACAGGAGAATGCACACTGGAGGCTGTGTGCTGTTGCCTGAGAAATAGCAAATAATTTAATCTGTCAGTCCTAGCTGCTAGCTCCTAGAGATGTAGCTAAATGCCAAAATTTCAATCCTGATCCAGGTCGGCATCCCAGCCCACACACCAGCCTGAGTTTCATAAATTTGGGGACTCATGGGACCTTCCCACAGAATTCATTCATTCTCCTGCATTGTTTCACTATGTGCAGTTTAGAGGAAATCGAAAGTGGAATAGGAGTCCTGAAAGTGCATAAGAAGTAACTGCAGAGCAATAGCTAGCTGTTGTATCTCAAAAGGCATCCCAGAGCTGAGAAATCGCCTCCTTCCACCTGTAAGTTGTCCACAGGACTGCTTCCCAATCTATTTGCCAGGGCCAAATGCTACCACTTACAAAGTACCTTGGAAGGTGCTCATGGTTTCATCTTGGCCCACTTGTGACTTAAATAACTGTATGCATGGATGTTTGATGAAATATGATAGGCTTCCTCGCCTCTCTCTATTATGAAACTAGATGTGCATAATAGCATGTCTTAAATGTGGACATTATGTTTTGTAAACAGATATCACCAACCCATTGCTTCCTTCCACCATGTGCTTTTCAAGCAGTTGTACTCTGAAAGAAGGGTGTGGCAGGGAAACTGTCTCAGGCTTAGAACTGTCTTTGTCATAGTGCAGAGACACTTTTACACAGCTATAACAAAAGCTCTGCTAAAACACTAGCTTCAAGATCAGGAAATCTACTGGAATGGTTTTATGTAGCTCAGCAACTTAGCTGTAAATTGTGCTGTGCTTTTATGGTTTGCATTAGATTAATATATGACAGCTAGACCCTATGTATGCAGAAAATAAAAGGTGTTCCTCATCCACAGAGCTCTGAGCTGAAGTAGATGAAGCAGGTGGATGAAACTAGACAGTGGCTGTGAGCCCAGTGTGACAGCTATTCAATGCAGATGTTTGCATTTTCCACTGGTGTGTACACAGCTACAATTGACTTTAAACAGCACCTTGAGCAGGGCAAAACTGGCTTCTTAATTTTGTGGGAAAAGGGAGATCTGAAGAGTTGTGTATAACATTTTTCTAAGGTTTAAAGAAAAAGCCTACCTTTATGAAGAAAATCAAACTGAATCAACTGTCTGTATCCTGAGTTCCTTTGATTACTCCAATCAGGGCACATAAACAACATGCTGCTAGACAAGATGGAAATGAAGACTTGAAGTATGCACAAGAAAGACACTACAGCTGCTCATGGAAGAGTAAAATAAAGACAGAAGAACAGTTTGCAAAATGTTATGGATAAAACTAAAATTAATTATGCCTTCAGCCAGGCTAGCCCAAGTATATTACAAGCAAAAGTTACTGAGTCATTCATACCCACTGCGTTGTGTATAACAGGGTTCAGAGATGGGCAGATCCATAGTACAGAGGTATTGTGGAGATGGGTAGATGGCTGTCTGACCAACATTTTGGCTGTAATACTCGTGGCTCATGACTATGGTCATACTCTCCAGAGGTAATTTAGCTCCTTGAGCTATCCTGTACTTTCTTTCTCAGATCTGCTTAGTTATTATTAATGAACTGTGACTTTTTAGTTTTAAGATATTTACTCAACTTCCAGAAGCAAAACTGTAATAGAAACTGTGCCTCACAGCATGTTGAGGAGGTAACACTGATGACTATGTATTAAAAACAAAAGGTTGGTGAGTCAGTCAGTTGATTGCCCATCTCCATAACACCAGCACAATTCATTGTAAAATTTGGGTAGCTGTCACCAGTTCTCCCTATATAGCCCCCTACTGTGAAGACGTATGAGGTTATTTAAACACCATTTTCTTGCTGGGAGGTTTCTCTAGATACATCACTTTGCCTTTTCTTACCAGCCTATCCAGAAGTGACTGTGTTGTGCTGGGACATTCTACTGCAGTGTGGCCTCCTCAAGCAGATCTGTGTGAGCCTGCCAGAGTAAAGAAGTTTCAAAGTTTTTTACCTGTCTATTTGCAGGTCCGCCACTCTAGAAGGGAACATAGTCAGCAGCTATGCACTCTCCAGTGAAAGCCGGGGTTTAAAGTTAAGTTTAAAATACAAGTTTGTATGTGCAAATGCTTGCAGATACAAAAATGTGTACCTCCTCAGTTACCAAAATTAAGAATGGGATGGAACTGTAGCTATGACAGTGAGGCAGTCAGTGACAACACAAGAGTACCTGCCAATTTTATTCATACCTAGCAGCCATCTGATGTTCTGTAGTTGTATGCAAGGTAAGAGCATGAAGTAAGTGGACACATTCTCCATTAACAGTCTGCTGAAATTTTTAGTCCACTTTGGATTATAGGTGAATTTACAGTCCCTCACATTACAAATGACACCATTAAATCACATCCTTTTTCCCATTAGATTTGTAGATGTGCACAGTCCTCTCCTGGAGTGATTCATGGCCTTGCTTCTCTGCTGGCTCAGGTCATCCTGCGATTTCCTTTCTCTACCACATCCACTTAACCTGGCTTCAATCACTCCAGAAATGACTGTTGTTACTTGTGTCCAAATCAACTCGGGACAAGAGAGAAGGAGTAGACAGGAAAGAACAATGCTACCAGTGTTAATACACTTATTTGTAATGACGGCTGGATTCTCATGGCTCATTTAGACAGCAGCAAATGAAAAATAATTTACTAATGGAAATTAACTCTATAAGCATAACAGAGAGTTTGCAAGACCTGATCCTGCTATTACTCTGAGAGATTTCAGATGTAATTTTCACAGAGTTCAATAGAATTTCTCTGGTTTAACAAGGAAGATCAGTTCTTTCTTTCAACATGCTGTTTAAAATATACATGAGAATTCTCCTCTTCATTGTGGCAGAGTGAAAGCCATTCTCACAGCTCAAGTTGGAGAGGCTTTGGGGCAAAATGCATGTCAGCATGTTACCTCAACTGACTGATACCTTTGCTGCACAGATGAGCACACTAGGAGTCATAAACTTTAGCTCATCAGAGGAATCAGAGCACCTGTCCCCTTGCACTCTGTGCTCTGCATGAGATGAAAAAAAAACCAAGTAGATCAGTGGTTGTGAAGCAGAGCAGCAAAGCATAGCGCTGAAACAGTCTTGCAACACTCTTGCCCTGGCCTGACCTGACCTGTCCCTGTTGACCCATATTTGCACCACTGCCAATTCAGGTAATAAGCATCAGTTCAGCACTCCTCCTCTCTCCTAACAAACATCTTCCCTAATGGCAGAGATGGCTGGATCTTAATAAGTGTGTAGGAGGTTTCATTACTTTAGTAGGGTGAAAGAGAAACTGGAAAGAAGACAAGACTTCAGAGCATCACTTCCAGACTGTGTTCCTGTATTTCAAGAGCTTAGCAGCTCTACTGGTTCCCACATTCAACCCAGTACTACTGCTGGTATCTATTCACTTGCTGCAATGACCCCTCTTAGTTGTACAAGGGTCTGAGACTTGGCTTAGTTGGCCAGCTGTGAACACAATTTCATTCTTTAGCCATTTTCTTCATCATGAAGCCAGATCAATTCCCTATTCTGGTTCTTAGTATAGGCCTGCAGAAACAGTTGCACTGATAAACCAAGTGGGTAGGCGGGGTAAGATGTAGGGCATGGGAATTCCCTAAATCATTGCCTTTGCCACAACTTCAAAGCATAAAACCCTGCCCCATAATGAGATCTCAAAGGATGGAGTTCACCTAAACACAGAAGCCTAGCACAAGAGAAACATGCAGTTTTAAAAGTCTGATTTGTTCTCAAATAGTGCTCATGTCAGAAATGTTCTATGCTAGCACACAAGAGCTGGTTATGAATTCATATCTTACTGTGTCAGATGCTCTGTCAAAAAAAAAAAAAAAAAAAAAAAGATGAGTATCTCTGCTGCCGCATAGAGCTCTCACACAAGCATAAGCCTGTGAAGAAACAGAAACGAGGCGATAATGGCCCCATGACAGATGGAGAGTCCTGCACCCACATTCACCCAGCATCACATTCATGTTGGGGTTGCAGGAAAGGAGACTTTCAAAAAAGTTAAAACCACAAGTTTATTTCATTTTTCTCCCTTCATGTGGAAGGCCTGTAGAAATCTCAGATTTGTATCATCTGTCACAGGCTGATTGACATGATTTCAGTGAATCCTTCAACCTGTCTAAACTTTTTGTTGTGAGTCTGAAGGCACCAGGGACATGGTAGGCATTATCCTGCAGTCCCACCATATTTGAGTCTGATTACCCTTGACCAAACTGGACAGCTCTGCACGTATTTTTCTCATCTGTTCTCAAAGTCAAATATTGAAAGCTACACAAAGACACAAATTGGCCACAGCCAGTGAAAACACACATACACACTGATTCGGAGAAAACTCCAGGAGCTCGCCAACAAAGTTTCAAGTTGACAAGCAGGTACTCTTTATTGCGGCGCCGGGAGACACGGGGAATAGCTCCTCCAAGCATGTCTCCCCGTATTGCCACACAGGCCATCCTTTTACAGTCACTGGGCATACATCCATATTCATGAGGTTACGCCAAATTTCCCGTAGGTACACAAAAGGTGACGGTGGTCTTTGAGAGTTGCTTACAGTATTGATACCCGCTGGCAGTCTTTGGGGATCCAGCTTAATTAACATTAGACTTAGCAATCATCCTGTCCTTTTGTTGAGCAGATAGTTTCACAGCTCCCTCCACGGACATCTTCTGGTCCCAAATACTCCCCAGTAGATGTTTACACCAACTTAATGGGTTCATTAACTTAGCAATCACCCTGTCCCTCCACCCATCAGCCATTTTAACTGTGCCCATCCCCAGGTCCTGTTTTCTATTTTATATTTCTTACACTTTTTGTACTAAGGTCCTATGGACCTAAAACCACCCTCAAGCACCCCCATTACAAACCATAACCTTATTTAGAACTGATTACATTTTGTGCTTTTGCACGTCCTCCTTTCAACACAGAGTGGAAGACCTAGGAATTTTTCTAGAGTCTCAAAAGACCGATACTTTTCTTGCCAGATTTCTGACTGTCATGAAATGCTTCACTTTTACTGTAGAGCAGAACTAAGTGTTGGGATTATGGGCACTAATGATGTGTTTATTCACAGGTCTATCACCTGTAAATAAAATACAGGGTTCACTTCACTACAGACAACAAATTTCATAGCAAAACTCTGTTCCTGCTGCAAATGAATTCAGTGCAGCAGTTTCCTGTTTAAAAGTCTGCTCCAAACTGACAAGACTGTTTAAACTTCTCCAAAGTTTAGAAGACTACCTTTGAGCAGAGACACTTGGGAAGTTTGACTGGCAAAGTCAAGGCACATTATTTAGGAAGTACGCTTTGGAGCTGCTCTAATACACACTGAAGACCTCAAGGTAAGCCTAGTTATTCAAAGCACTCTGCCATGTAGGGGTTCTCATGAAGTAGAATGCAGGGTGAAGTAAAGGATCGTTGTTATGATCAAGAGAGCATAATAGAAAGGGATACATATGGCTCCTGGCAAAGCACTGCAGCCAGGATGTAGATAAGATTGGAGTTGCTTGGGGATTAAAATTGGGCTCTATGTAATAGCCTTCAGCAATGTAGCAGCCATTTCATATGGCCTTGTGGCCAAGCAGTTTCACAGGACTCTTCCCTTGCTCTGGGTCTTTGACTTTGTTCTGATAAAGATGTAGGGTATGACCTCAGGGGCTGCTGGAGCGAGATTTTCAAAGGCAGTCTGCAAGATGGTAAGTTGCAGAATGAAAGTGGAAAAGCCACTCTTGATTCACTCCAGGTAGAAGTGCTGGCAACCCAAAAGAAGAGTGTCTTTCTCTGGGCAACCCTGAACCATTTTATGAAGCCAAATCAGAGGAAATTCATATGTGGATACCAACTTAAATCCCCTGAATTTAAAGAGGTGCGGCTTCCATGGACAGCCAAGGAGTAATGGATTTCAGAAGGAAAGCATCAGTACATCTTTGGTGAGCAGCGAAGAATGGTTGATTGAAGAATAGGGTTGTAAATAAGTAACCTCAAGGATGTTAGGCTTTGTTAGCAACTACAGAGAAAAGGAAATTACTAAGATAAGCTTTGCCAGAACCACCTGGTTGTTACTGATATGACTGATATGACAATGATCCTAAAACAAACTGATGAAGAAATAACCACCAGGGATCCCAAAGCCCACTACCACATTTTGTATGCATTCAGGTGGCATTCTCTAAAAGTATGATGTAATGTATGTAATCTAATGTATATCCATGTTTAAGGACGATATAATCACAGCCCGGTTGATGCTTGGAAGAGGCACACTTGGAGGAGTGATCCCCTATGTTTCCTGGTACTGTGATAAAGAATACCTGCTTGTCCACTTAAAACTTTGTTGGCGAGCTCCTGGAGATTTCTGCAAATCAGCAGAAATGTCTAAACTCAGAGGCAGGCTATGGTGAAACGTGAATTCAGCACAGAAGCATTGATATTTCAGTTTCTTGACCATCAAGAAGTCTCCTGCTTCTCTTTCCAACTGATTAGGCAATGAGGTAAAATACTGGACTCAAGGGTAGCTGCTATTCACAGCAATACCTTGTGTATGTTTGGACTTGTGCAAAGCATTTGACACTGTCTCACAGTTGGAGAGACATCAATTTGACAGGTGGACCACTTGGTGGATAAAAAACTGACTGGATGGCCGCACTCAGAGTTGTGCTCAATGGCTCAATGTCCAGCTGGAGACCAGTAATGAGTGGTGTCCCTCAGGGATCTGTGTTGAGACCGGTCTTGTTCAACGTCTTTGTCGGTGACATGGACAGTGGGATTGAGTGTGCCCTCAGCAAGTTTGCTGATGACACCAAGATGTGTGGTTCGGTTG
>JARCZZ010018084.1:0-12197 GCA_030323915.1 Brotogeris chrysoptera
CTGGGTTGGGCTTGGTGAGCAGTTGTATTCTCTTTCCTTGTATTTCTCTTGTATTATTATTGATGGTAGCAGTAGTTGTTTGTGTTATACCTTAGTTACTAAACTGTTCTTATCTCAACCTGTGCGAGTTGCATTCTTTTGATTGTCCTCCCCATCCCCCCTGGGACTGGGGGAAGAAAGAGAGGGGAGTGAGTGAGTGAGAAAATTGCGTGGGTGGGGGGCTTAAACCATGACAATGATATTTTAATGGTTTTTTACCATCATTCAATTCTCTGACTAAGCAATTTATTTATCAGTGTTTGATAGGTGTCTGTCCTAGTACTATTTCCCAAACCAGAAGAAATTCTCTGGATCGACACTTTTCTGTCTTTGTGGCTTCACTCTGATGGAGTCTCCCTGCTTTTCCTGACAGTCCGTATGAAATACATGAAACTCCCAGGATGTCATAGCACTCGTTCTCTTCAGTTCTCCAGGACTGTCATTTCCTGTACTTGCCAGATCAGTTTAGTCAAATTTGCATTGCTAGCAGTGCTTATTACCAACAGACTTGATAACTGGCATTGTCACCTAGAGGGTCTCCTCCCCTCATTGCCAATCACTGTGATTCCCATTGGCTGCTATCGCTTACTGTGGGGTGCCTAAAATACTCAGCCTTCATAATTAATCAAATCAAATTTGCATCTTAGAAGGACTTATTAATGAAATTCTGTCAGCAATAATATTGACTTTGTATATGCTAAAGTACAGCCTGAACCATCTAGCAAATCATCCACAAACAGTCGCTAAGTAAACAAATTCCGATGGACGCCAGGTATATTTTCCATAAAGTATCACTCCAGTGCATCAAAGGAAGCAAATATTTTTGCCATAATGAACATGTTATATGAATCGGTGCCATTTGAATGTTTAACATAAAAAAACAGTAAGGGTAATGTTTATGGGCTTGATGTATTGGGGTATCAACTGACTATAAACATAGGGTAGCAAAGCTGAAGAAGCCTTCTTAATAGGATGACACGCTGAGAGTTAGGAGAAAAGAGCTGGGAAAGACTGAAGGGTAAAGGAGAAAGCATAGGAAGAAAGTGGAACTGGAAATAACAGAGAACACTGAAGGAAAAATAGGCAGAGTCTGGGAAAAGCAAAATATTGGTGCATGGCAGGGACTGCTCTGAACTGTACTGATAAATTTTCATATCTCACTGGATTCTGTCACCATGTAGCTGTCCAGCTCTGCTCTCCTGTGACCAAGTTGATACTTTATTCCTTCACCAGGGTTTTTCACACACTTGAAGATGGAGATGGGGTGATTAAGCTTTTGGCTGGATTTGGTTCCTATGCAATGTGCTCCTTCCTGTACCACTGTTCAGCTAAAGTACTTTGTTGCTGCTACTTCATAATGAGTGTACAAATTTATTCTTGTCTCCAGGGATTAAATTTACCATGGAAAAGGATGTCTTGTAAGATAATATTCCAGAATGGAGGATAGGGAGGAGGCATAGTTTTTGCACAATGGCTGTTGACGGGCAGGTTTCCAGAGAAAGAAGTTTATCACCTTTGTGAGCTAGCAAAAGCTCAGTAAAGCTCTTTTACTTCAGGATAACAGAAAGAATCATGTTAGCAACTACAGAATCCCACAGAAGGAGTAAGAATCCTCTTTATACAGCAGGCTCGAGTTTCTCTTCTGCTGATTTCTTAGTGTGCACTACACGCGTTCTGTCTCTAGAACATAGTGATTCAGCGTACGGAAGTGTGGAAACTAAGATCAGTGGGTCACAGTATAGATCCTTTGAGAATGACTGAGCCTTGCATGAGGCTGAGGCCAGTAAGAAAAACAGCACTTGAGGGCAAGAAATCAAAGCAGTAAATGAGACTGGGTAGCAAACCAGTACTAATCCTATTAAATAAAATATGTTTGCTTTTATAAGAAAACGAAGAGCTAAACGTTATCACATCTGAAACTTGTTTTATTAGGATAGCATGAAGCCTTCTATAGCTCCAAGCCATTTATTAGTCTACAGTATAGTGTAAAAATGATTGCATTTCTTCACAAAAGCAAAACAAAGGCACCTCTCCACCCCCCAATATATTAAAATATCCAACTTTGCCAGTTGGGCTGAATTTGAATACAGACTGCATGGTTTAGTTTTTATAAAGGTAATAGAACAAAATCTCACTAAATTTCCACAAAGAGTAGATACCTATTATTTTATTTCCAAAAGGTAAATGCTAATGAAATTGGCTTTAGATGACTTTTTAAAAATATAGTTTAAGAAAGCAGCACTGAAACAGTTTGCATTTTCATGGTTGCATAATGTGAAATTCATATTCTAACATATCAAATGCTAGATAGAATATAACATAACTGTTTTCTGTGTGGAATACTAGAAAAATAACTGTTTACATCATTAGTTTTGTAAAATGGTATAAATAGATATTATATATATATAAAGAAATATTTGGATTGATATGATAAAATCAGTAAATTCATCAAAACAGGTTTATCCTTAGAAAGGTCTATTTTAGGTATATAATCTGGGAGAGGAGAAGAAAAAGCAGAATAAGCTGTAGCGTTAAGAACATGCTGCCTGCTGTAGTGCCTATGTGGGGCTTACAGGATTTAAACAATTTAGGTGCTTGAATTCAAGAACAGGTCAGAAAACTTATTTGAAGTGAAAAGCCATCGCGTGGACGTTTTTTTAGCATTTGCCTTTCAGTTTCTATAGAAAATGATCAAAGAAATTATTGTTGTGACCTAAAAAAATGTAAAAGATCCGGTTGCCATGTAAGCAGCAAATATTCTGAAGCTCATGGCCACAATTCAGTTCAAAACAGCTTTCAAGACCATAGTGACATCTGCTAAATTGACAAATGGGTTTTGTTTGTTTTTAAGCTGCAGTTCTCCTCCTTTCTTTCAGTCAACTATCTTTCATCGCAACTCAGAACTGGTCATTATTCTGATAACATCTTGGTATGCTCTCCCTCATTAAACACAGAGGTGAGCATGAGCTTCTCCTGTTAGATCTCTTTGCAGTGAGAAGACTTCATTCCCCATCTCTACCGCTTCAGATAACTAGAATATTTTTGTATTAAATATCCATTGAGTTCAACTTAGAAACAGTTTATAGACCAGGAAGTGGAATGTAGGTTTGCCAGTAATGGAAAAAATCTCTCTTCTTTTTTTTTTTTTTTTTTTTGTTTTTGTTTTTGTTTTGTTTGTTGTTTTTTTTTTTTTTTCTGACCAGTCTCATAAGTTTGTATTTCGAAACTTCTGCAAGATGAATGAAGATCATGTGTGCTATTTTGTGTTCTGGCATTTTAGCAACTGGAAACTGGGAAACATGGCGCTGAGTTTTCCAAGTTGAACTAAGAAAGAAAAGAATAAGCCATGAGATGGCCAAGCCCAAAGAATGGTGGCAAATGGCATCATGTCTAGTTGGTTACTGGTCACTAGTGACGTCCCTCAGGGGTTGGTGTTAGGGCCAGTATTGCTTAATATCTTCATTGATGATCTGAATGAGGGTATTGAGTGCATCCTCAGTGAATTTTCAGATCACACCAAGCTGGCTGAGAGTATTGTTCTACTGGAGGGTGGGAAGGCTCTGCAGAGGCATTTGGACAGGCTGGATGGATGGGCTGTGGCCAATGGTGTGAGGTTCAAGAAGGCAAAGTGCTGGATCCTCCTCTTGGGCCGCAACAACCCCACGCAAGGCTACAGGCTTGGGGAAGAGTGGCTGGAAAGCTGCTCGGCAGAAAAGGACCTGGGGGTGCTGATTGACAGACACTGAACATGAGCCAGCTTGTGCCCAGGCAGCCAAGAAGGTCAACAGCATTCTAGCTTGTATGAGCAGTAGTGTGGTCAGCAGGACTAAGGAAGTAATCATCCCTCTGTACGTGGGGGGACTGGTGAGGCTGCACCTCAAATCCTGTGTTCAATTATTGGCCCCTCACTGCAAGAGAGACATTGAGGTGCTGGAGCAGGTCTAATATAGCTGGTGAAGGGTCTTGAGGACAAGTCTGATGAGGACTGGCCTGAGGGACCTGGGGGTGTTCAGTCTGGAGAGGAAAGAGCTCAAGGTTCAGGGGGGGACCTTATTGCTCTCTACAGATACCTGAAAGCAGGTTGTACTGAGATAGGGGTTAGTCTCTTCTCCCAAGTAACAAGCAATATCACAAGAGGTAGCAGCCTCAAGCTGTGCCAGTTGACATTTAGACTAGATATTAGGAGAAAAAGTTCTTCACAGAGAGAGGGTAATCAGTTATAGGAAGAGTCTTCCAGGGAAGTGGTGCAATCAGTGTCCCTGGAAGTGTTCAAAAAGCTTTTAGATGAGGCCCTTAGGGACATGGTTCAGTGGTGGTCTTGGCAGTTCTGCGGTAAGGGTTGGACTTGATGATCATAGAATCATAGAATCATAGAATAGTTAGGGTTGGAAAGGACCTTAAGATCATCCAGTTCCATCCCGCCTGCCATGGGCAGGGATACATCACACTAAACATCATCACCCAAGGCTCTGTCCAACCTGGCCTTGAACACCAGGGATTCACAACTTCCTTGGGCAACCCATTCCAGTGCCTCACCACCCTTACAGTAAAGAACTTCTTCCTTAAAGGTCTTTTCCAGTCTAGTTGATTCTATTATTCTATTACTTCTTCTGTTGATGCTTTAACAATAAATGGAAAACCCATACTCTTTCACACCTTGATTCTCCTAAACTTAGTGAGGATTGGGGGGAGTGGGGGGGATTCTGCTTAGGATTCTTTCATCAGGAAAGTATTCAGCTCACAGATTTGCATGGAGAGACACATAATTTTGAGCATCATGCTTAAAAATCAGAATAAATGATAATTCAGAATTCTCTCTCGACTTGATATTTTGTTTTTGTTAGCTTTGTGTGACTGTGGTTTGTTCAGTCCTGGGAATGTGCCTTTTTCAGGACCCTGACCTTCTATGACACCCTGACATTGAGCAGTACTCTATTTCAACAGGATGTCTGAAGAAGGCATTTTGAATAGTGGCTGCTCTTTGCTTAACTATAGCTAACCCAGATAGTCAATGGAAAAATTTTATCCCTTAATTATAAATTTATAAATTGATGGCAATGAAAAGTTACATACATCTTTTTAGCTGTATTGAAATATTTTTTTTTCTGCTTGGATGCTCTTCAAATATGCTTAAGAGCAACTGTTCAGCTTCCTAAGTGCCTTCCTAAAAGAATTGCTTGATTCAGGGCTCTTAAAGATTATGTTGAAACCCATTTTACGCAAATCTTCTCTAAATTGGTTTGCCTCACATAGTCATGAATATAAACATAAGAAGGTAAATGGAGTGTCTTATACCTAAATGCACAATGTAGTAATTTTCAAATGTGTTTTAAAAAGCAGTGGAGTCAGATGACATTCTGAAATCTCATTTTCATGATATTTAGCTTGTATATTATACTCTGTTAGCAGAAATAATAAATGGACAGGTTTTTAACTCAAGACTTTTATCTACAACTTGTAAATTATTTGTTATTTAATATATTCATCTTTAGTTGTCATTTACCTATTCCATAGTTATTTATTTCCTTTACTTTTGCCTCATTTCTTTCAAGAGGTTGATACTGCCTTGGAGTAGAGTGACAATCAGGATGTATCATTTTGTTGTTCCCTGAAGTAGGGATACATGAAAAATATAAATAATGCAATGGCTGCAGCACTACTGTAGGATGCAATGAGAATGACAACAAAGTCATCATGAAAGTAGGGACTGAGTTCAGCAATATAATGGAGGTGGCAGTAGGCATACTTTACAGAAAATGTAGAAATGGAAGAAAAATGAACTGTGTTCAGAATTCTTGCTTTGGAAGAAAATAAATACGGGTTAAGAAGCCTAGTGGTAAGGCGGGAAGAAAAAATATATGCAATTTATATTTTTTTTTTTCTCCTAAAGGAAGACACTTTAACACGCCTCGGTTAAGAGAGCATATTTTTACCAAGGAAACAGAGCCACAGTTTCTAAAAAGGGAGGCAATGTTTAGTGACACCTTTAGGCACGGATAGAGGCACTACAAGTGGGAGAACTAGCAGTTAATTGGCAGATCTAATATAAATGAATCGGATGATAACTTAAGAAGATTTGATGTAGAAAGCTTGTGCTGACTTCACCTCAAGGATATTTTTCCTTCTACCTAAGGGCAGATGGAGAGATGTTATTAGTGACAGTTATGTGGTTCCAGTGCCTTAAGTTGGGAAATTAAGATTGTGAACGGTTGTGGGACTGAAGCTGATCATATTTTTAAGTCCAGAGAAAATTCCTGTAACATTTGATGTAGCTATGTAGCCTTTGAGCCTTTGAGATGTGAATGAGAGAGCACTGAAGAAAGAGTAACAGAGATAGTAAAAGACACCAGTGGATATGAATGGGTCTTAAAGCTTTTTTGTATACCTAATCAGGTAGAATTTGATGAGAAGAAATATCTTAAGCATGATTTCCAAACTGAATGTATAATCCGTCTGGGACAAGCACACAATATTGAGGTTCATGCTCATATTAAAAGAAGACATTAACTGTAAAGGAAGGGAAAGTTATATGCTTTTGATGCAACAGCTGCACTTCAGGTAAATGTACAGACAAGAGGAGTCATATCTGATTTGCCAGGTCCTGGTAATCTAGTGCTAGAGCTGCTGAAAATTTTACAATTAGTAAGCAGACCAAACAGATAGTATGACAAATTCATACCAGTGTATTTCATTGGCTTTTGGGATTGATTTGTTGTAGTGAAGTAAATATTCATCATTCTCCCGAGAACAAATTTGGGTCATTGTGGCCTCACCGTGCATAAGCAGGGAACAGATAACTTCAGAGTGGCAGCTAGCAAGTTTATTTTTTCCTATATGTAGCCACTATCCTGTAACGCTTTTCAAGCATCAAACATGCCTTGTTACTTTTAAGTCCATGCCTCCTACATGTAAAGGCCATTTCAGCTAATGTTTGCAAGCTAAAGCTGACTGTGAAAAGTAAGCTAAAGAGATGCATCACTTTAGGGAAGGATTTGATTGAAAACATGAGCTGAGGTATCTCTAGACACCTATTTTAAAAACAGACCTGATCAGGGGGAGAGTTTGTGTGATTTGGTTTGTTTTGGTTTTTTTTTATAAAATTAATTTTAGCCTGAAACATCATGCCAAAAATACTGGTGATTCATGTCGGTGACTTAATCCTTTTACTGTCTTGTTATGTTTGTGCATCAGAAGAGAAGCACAGATTTCTTCTGTTCTAGACAGCTGCATTTTCTGCACATTAAAACAAGTAGCTTTTGTGGTAGTGAAATCTTATACATGTTTTAAAATCAAAATATGGGACTTGTCATTGATACTGGGGATGTCCACAGCAAGTGTAGCTAGAAAAGTATATCTAGAAAGCATCAACTAATGCTATAAGAGCATGCTTTTAAGAGTGCTTACTCCAGAGATCCATATAGGTGGCTAATTAATTTTCTTTAAGTTACAGTATACTCCTGATATGTTTTGTTCTTGATCTTGTTTTTGATCTGTGCCATGTTCAATTTAAATGTATTTTAGATATTCTCCTTAGTCATCTATCCTGGTGCTTAGAAATGTTAGTACTGTTTGTTTCTTGCAAAAGACAACCATTACCTAGATTTTGCTCACCAGGTTTGAGACCACTCTTTTCATACCCTGCTCCGAAGACCTTCTTAAGCTTCTGCTGTTGATTACTCTTTTAGTTGAGAAACTGAGGAAAACTTCTGGGTGATACAAAAGTACAGATGTTTTAGATTCTTCTATTCCATGACTTTCTGCCCTGATTTTGTTTTCATTCTTCATCTATGCTTAGACTTATATAGTTACTTGTGAATTTTTAATTAAAGCAATTGTCATTCACAGGAAACACTGCTGTAACCTTAATGGGAAAGCAGGTTTTTTTTTATTTTTTTTCCTTAGCATTCATCCCTTATTTTCATGTACAATCAATTTGCAAATGGTCAGTAGACCTTGGCTGGCCACCAGGTGCCCACCAAACCACTCTATCACTTCCCTCCTCAACAAGACGTGTGGGGACAAAATAAAATGAAAATCTCTTGGATCAAGATAAGGACAGGGAGAGATCACTTACCAATTCCAGTCATGGGCAAGACAGACTGGATGTGGGAAAAATTAATATAATTTATTTCCAATTAATAAGAGAGTAGGATAATGAGAAATAAGAACAAAACTGCTCCAGTGTGGGTCTCTTCCATGGGGTGCAGTCCTCATATTCTTCCTTCCCCCTTTGCCCCAGTGAAGAAGCAAGACTTACATACCCTTTAGGTTTTGGAGCTAGATCTAGTTTCTGAACACTTCATGTAGTACACTAGGGCAATTGCAGAAAAATAGTTTACAGTAAAATACTGCTGAGGGCTTGGTAAACAAAATATAAGCAGGAATAGGATGAACAATACTGTGGGTCTGATTTGTTTTATTGATTTTGTCTTATGTTTCCTCTTCTTCTAAGGCTCTGCCTCTGCAGACTTTTTGTTGTGACACATCTATATTGATAGCATACTATGGTGTGCAGTGCAAAAACTGTCTGTGAGGGAAGTGGCAAGCTTAAAATGTCAGGATATGGAGACAGTTATGTGGCACTGCCTGTCTGAGAGGGGACTTTAGAATTATTTCATGTTACCTTGTATGTCTATAAGTTACATTAGAAGATAAAGTAATTTTGTTTTCATGTTTAGAATCTGGAGATAGTGAATAAGGGAACTAAAATGGCAATTTCCAGAGCTATTCTTTCTAGCTGTGATGTGTTTCATAAAGATATTGTAGAATTTTGTGCACATGTTTCTCCCACATCTGTAGTGAGATAACAGCATGGGTAATGAAAACTTTAAATACAGTAAAATTAGACCAATAGAGTACAAAACCCTGCAGAGCTGAAGCTCATTCATTCGTAAGTTTCCTACGTAATAATGCAAACTTCCCAAAGCAAGCGACACAGTTTTACATTGCTAGCTGCACTATCAGTAAAGCAGAAGTACCTACTCTGATATTAACTTGTGTTATGTGTAATCCCGCTTGTAATATACCTATGCATATATTTAGATAAGCACAAAGTCATGACTTGATTCTAATCTAGAATCCATAAGTTCATGCTGCTTTTCTGCTTGGCATGCATAGATTAAATTCCTATCCATCATCACCTGCCTGTGCAGACATATTTCATGCAGAAGTGATGCTGTGTTTCTAGACTGTTGTTTGATAAGTCTTTATCCAAAACACAATTCGTTAATTTAAGCTTCTAGCACATACCTCAAGGAAGTTCTTAGACAATAGACACTTCTTGTTTAGCATGGTAATAATATCTTAGATGTTGTCCTGGTGTCATGGGTTCAGCAACAGCAGTCATTTTTCTCCTTGGTAGCTGGAGCAGTGCTGATAACACCATTGTTTTCAGTTACTGCTGGGTAATGTTTTTGTCTGGCCAAGGACTTTCTGAGTCTCATTCTCTGCTGGGGAGGAGGGGAAGCCGGAAGGAAGCAGAGACAGGATACCTGACCCAAACTGACCAAAGAGCTATTCCATGCCACAGCACATCATGCCCAGGATGTAAAAGACTGGGGGCAGGAACCCAGAAGTCTCTCTCTATCGGCTCGGTCGGGTGGTGAGCGGTTGTATCCTCTTCCCTTGTATTTGCCTTGTCATTATTATTATTGGTGGTAGCAGTAGTGATTTGTGTTATACCTTAGTTACTGGACTGTTCTTATCTCAACCCGTGGGAGTTACATGCTTTTGATTCTCCTGCCCATCCCTCAGGGAGCAGGGAAAGGAAGGGGAGGGGAGACTCCAGAGACTGTGATTTTCCTAAGTTACAGCTGGGCTTAAACCACAACAGATGTGTTAGGTTTAATAATAATCACATTTTCAAGTACATTGAGAAAAATTAATTCCACTACAAATCACTGCAAAATGTGATTGTGTTATCAAGTGCTATAATCTTATTTTCTTTTATTCTAATAATATTTGTATTTGTATTTATCTGAAAGCAATGTGACTTTTTTTCCATTCTTACAAGGATTTAATATCTGAGAGGCATCTTAGATTACAATTTAAATAAAACCTCTGCCACTGAAAGATGACAGTTTACCATATATTAGTAGCTCTAGCAAGGTGTTTCTTATCCTGCAATAAAAGGAAGCTACATTTTCAACTTTCAGATATAACTGTATTTTAAAATATTTATTTCAAAGTTTTGTCCTGTTTCCAGGTGGGATAGAGTTAATTTTCTTTATAGTAGCTCATACAGTGCTGTGGTTTGGATTTAGTCTGGGAAAAATACTGACAACACCCTGCTATTTAGTTGTTGCTAAGTGGGGCTCACCCCATAGAGTCTCCTTCCCTGGAGATACTCAAGAACCATCTGGACACAGTCGTGAGAAATGTGCTCTAGGTGACTATGCTTGGGCAGGGAGATTGGACTACACGACCTAGACAGTCCTTTCCAACCTCAGCCGTTCTGTGAATCTGTGATTCTACTAATGGTCTGACAGAAATTACTCACCTTAAGTATTGCTTCATTTGTAATACTGAGCAATGCCTTGTTCAATTCTTGTTTGTAGAATGCCTGCTGGATAATGTGAAGATTTTATTCATATGGACATTATAAAACCTTTGTGTTCCGTGAACAAAACATTCTCTTAGTATGTGCTTCAACTCTAAAATTCCTGTAGTAATGGACTCAAATTTATTGAGTAATGGTTTTGTGGTTCTTAGTTCTAGCATAGATCCTGAATCTTCTTTAAGGAGAATATTACCTTCTTTCCTAAAGTTGTCATTTATGTTTAAGAAAAGATTTAGTCTCTGAAGCAACTGTACTGCAGCAGCAAAGAGAGGCAATTATTTTTAAGTGTTTAAATAACAAGCTGGCAGGTAGCTGGACAGTTATTTTTCGATAGCTACTAGCTTATAGGAAGTGTCAAGAATGACACCATCTCTGTAGTCCTAACAGTAATTTCCCACCCCCACAGAGTGAGAATACAAATACTAAAGCAAAGCATATAATATGGATTTTGTCTTGTACGTTACTTCTTTTAGACAGTTATCAAATAAACATAGCCCAATGCTTCTTTCAGGTAGCTGAAAATGTTAATCTTTATATTTTTTTTCAGATACTTATTTCAAAAATTGCTGTGCGTGAATGTTTTGTTCTAGTATTCAAATGCTTTGATGAAGTTGATTATCAGTTAATCTTTTATGAAAGGATATCACTTCAGTTGTCAGGAAGGTGCTTTGGATAAAAATCATAAAGTTCTGTCATTTCCCAGCTGAATTCTGTTTATTCATCACTAAAATACACATTGGGTTCCTTCCAGGAATAATTTTTCATTACTAGGAAAATTTTAAAAACATTAACATCTTGGAAAACCTACAAATATTTAAGGGCCAAAGTCACCCTTACAACAACAGTCATATGCATACATTAGTGGATTTGTAAGTTTAACACTGTCAACTTTCATTTCAGCTTGTAAAAAGAAAACTGAAAATCTGCAGGAGGTAGATGTGAAAAGGAAACAGTTCTTTTATCTTTAGACATGAAAGCAATAACAGCATAGTGTTATCTCTACTAAGGTTTGGTTAATTATTCTCTGTTCTTGGAAGTTTTTCAGTGATTTACTCTTTAGCTTTACTATTATAAGGAATTGATGCGTATGGCATTAACTCATTTTCCATGGCAGTTAATTCAATGGGGTTAGTACCTACAACTGACTTAGTGGAAAAAGCAGTAAACATATAGACTAACCTAAGCAAGTAAAAGAATTTTATTTCCATTTTGCATTTCTATTATACCAGATTGTAAAGTGCAAGTAAAAATGAATGATTTTTAGCTCTGAATCATAGCCATTTACAGAAAACATCTTGTCATGATGGGATGTACTCTGAACTGTTTTCCCTTTTGCTTAATTGAAAGAAATTGCTTCAATATAAACTAACATTCTTCATTATCTTGAGTCCTAGGATCTAATACCATAAAGTCACTTGAGAAACAGTAAGTTTCAGAAGAGGCCAAATCATACAAGATTATACCCTCAATTCCCCTTGAGAGACAAAAAAAAAAGTGTAGCATTGAGATTGACAGTGTAGTATAATGTCATGGGTTCAGCAGCAGCAGTCATTTTTCTCCTTCTTGGTAGCTGGTGCAGCGCTGTGTTTTTGATTTTGGG
>JARCZZ010018086.1:0-60857 GCA_030323915.1 Brotogeris chrysoptera
ACTGAGGCAAAGAAGTCATTAAGAACCTCAGCCTTCTCCAAATCCAGGGTAGCCAGTTCCCCTGATAGCTTCTGGAGGGTCTCTACATTGTCCCTATTCTATTCCATCTCTGTCTCCACAGAGGTGCTTGATGATCTGGACTGGGGCTGCATGACCCAACCAGGAGCGTGTCCCATGGGCCACCCCTCAGAGCATCTCTGACGAGTGCTGTACTCTTTAATATGGACCAAGTCCATCTACAACCTTACCAGTATTGAACATAGTGGAAGAATTATTTCACAAGCCTTAAAAAACTACCTTTCTCCCTATGAACCACAATGTTTGATTCTCCTGCAGCAGCCGGACGTTGTCAGCTCAATTTCAATAACCCCCAGATCATTTCTTGCAGAACTGCTATTTAAGCAGCTGTTCCTTGTCATGTGCTATTCTAACAGATTATTTCTGCCTATATACAGTAGCTTCCACTTGCCCCTAGAGAATTGCATCTTCTGTTCTTTTCTTTGGTTTTAGATCGTATCTTGCATTAGCCAAAACTATTTTTAAATCTGACTATGCCCTTCAACTACTGGTGCTTCTGGCACTTAGTAAGAACAACATTTATTTCACCGTCCAGGCTTATACCCCTGGTAGATGTTTTAAAGTGTAAAGAATGCAATGCTACTGAGGTTAAAAAAAGTTAATGAGCTATGGCCACAGAAAAAAAATAGTCCACCAGGATATTTGTTAAGAGTTCCCCATTTTAGCTGGCAAAAAACATACAAGCTGAATGATCAGGAGTTCATTTATGTGCTGGAGTTCATTTGGAAAACTCTCAGTTAAAATCTGGAGAGAGGCTTCAAATTTCTATACTGAATTTGTGGTTTCAAAGCTTCAACACTTTGCCAGCCTTTTGCTGAGACTGTCAGCTTCTGTACAATTGAGGAAAGCTACCATCTTGCCCCCTCAATGTTTAAGGACTTCCCTGTCATAATTCCTACAGGAATCTCAAAAGATGTCATCTGCTATAGGAAGGCCATTGTTTACTGCAGTGCTCACAACTGCTCCCACGCATACTTCTCTTGTTAGCTATTATTCTATATGGTTCTTCACTAAATCTAAGTGATGTGTTCCATCCTGGCCTGCAAATCCATTGGAACTGAAATGCTTCACTGTTATGCATTTGTAGGGAGAGTTATGCAGTGGCGTTGTACTCACAAGTTGAGACTGTAGCTCAAAGAAAACAAATCGACGCAAAAGCTGAGAGCAATCAAAAATACACATTTCAGAGGTAATTCTCGTATGTTATGATTTGAACTGTACTGGAGTAACACTTAGGATCAACAGGCAGTAGTTCCACGGTGCTCTTTTAATGCTAAAGCAAAATGTCTGAGCTGTGGCATGCTGAAAACATCCACTGGAAATGCCTTGATTAGAGACACACCAAAAAACTTAACAGCAAAGTGTAGTGCAATCTGGAGCTTCCTCCTTATGAAGCACTGGAATTTAAGATATTTTTTCTGCCAGTATGATTCCAGAACAAATACTTTTGTTTGTTTGTCTGGACACCTCAGAGCAGCCACAACCATCCTCTGTGTAAATTACTGATGTTACCATCATAAATAATATTATTCTCAGCAGCAGTACATGTGGTTTGATTCTCATATGAAGCTGTTTATCCTGGATTTAGAGCTCTACAGACGTCATAGGCATTCTCCATGCCTCTTTCCTGGAAAAGGGTTTCAGATGTTTTATAGGTCCCTGTGTTACCTGACAATAAGATGATATTATTTGTGGCTGTTAGTAATCTCACAGTGTTGAAAACAGAGTAGATGCAGCCTTTAAGGCTGACGTTGCCTTTTCTGATCATGTAAGAGAAGATCAAATTAATATCATGTGTAGGGTAGACCACCTACAGGCCAGTTTTAAATCTTTGTCTGGAACACCAACAACCTGCCAGTGCTATCAAAAGGAGACAATTTAATCTGCTACAGCAAATCCTGCCACACTAGAAAATGACAGGGTTTGGTGATCTAGAGAAATGAAATATCAAATAGATTGCTCAAACATGAATCTGCCATCCTCCCCCTGTGCCAAGTAAGATGCTACTGAATGTAAAAACAAGATAATAGAATTGAGAAACAAGTGCTCTGCTGATCCCATACACATTAATAGTATCATTTCAGATAATGACAAAAGATTGCCATGAGTCAACGATTCCTCCTAAACATTTTGTCTAAGAACACCTACAATCCCTAGCTTGACTGGCAATGAGCAGATTAACTTGCTTCAGTTATGATGGGAGCTCATTTTGAAATAAATCACTGTTAACATCAGCACACTAGGCATCACTGCTCTCTCTGTGATATAGCAAGTCACTTAAAGGGTGATTTTACATACTCTCCATTTTCTAATGCAAGAAACCTTCATACAGAAGATAAAAGAGCAGGGAATAATAGCTCTATTTTTCAGGAAAAGTACTACCTATGAACCCAGTTGAATTAAACCTTGTGTTTACCTCAAGGCCAGAAAAATATAGAGCCCAATACGTTCACATGTGCAAAGTATCTGATGAAGTAATGTTTCAGAAACATAAACCAGGTTCTTTCAAAAACCTGCCTGGCATCCTGTCAGCTCCGTATAACGCTGCCTGAGAACTCGGTGAGGGGCCCTGCATCTTAGATGACATAGTGCAAGTCATTTTCAGCCCATAATCTCATCATTTCTGCAGCTTTTACCATCCTGGCAACCCCAACATCCCTGGAAACCCAAGGTACAGTCGCAGGGTTTCCAGGTTCCCTGGTTCATGAAAGAAAGAGGGATACAAAGAAAGGAATTCCCAGCAGCCAAAAGTTGGCTTCATATTTTATTTAAAAATGGAACAGAATTATTTTCCCCCAGACATAAGAAGAAGGAGAAGAACAAAAAGGAACTTCCTTTCCCTTAGAAACATGAACATTTCTAGGTTTGTTCCTGTTCCAAGGTTTAATATGCGCACATAAGCACATGCATACACAACCCTACCAGACTTTCCCCCCTTTGATCTGGCTGACAGGGGGATTTCCTCTTAGGATATGTCTTATACTGCAGTAACTGCAGGATACTGATCTAGATGGATTTAAAATCTCATACAATATAACAGCTCGCTATTTGCAGCCTAATTACATTTATTGTATACATCCACAGGAAACATCTCCATCCTGTAACAAGAAAAACACTTTGAGATCTGCTTGACTTTTTACCTCTACACAGAGCTAAGAATTATGATGCCAAGTGAAAAAGTTATGTAGAATAGCCTTAGGTGTGCTTTTTTAGGATTTTAGTTTCTTTTGAATTTCTCAAATCCAAATATTCAAATTTCCTTTCTAGCATTAAATTCAATCGCAGCTTCACCCATCAGGCTATCACTCCTACCACTTGCTGCTTCAGATAATAAATGGAGAGTAAAGTGTTTGTGAATGGTTTCTCTGCTATGGATTATAAAGAATTCACTCATAGGGCACTGAGAGGTGAATTTAATAGTTCATTTCCTTTTAACTTCTATAGCAATTAGCATGCAAGTCAAATGTCTTTTGTATTAAAAGGACAAAAAAAAATCTCTTCTTCAAAGGAATCCCATAAAACATCAGGAACTGCCTAGTGCTTTGTAAAAAGTGTATTCATTCAGCAGCTCAGGTGCTCCAGGGATTCCCAAGTTGTAACAGCATCACAGTGATGGTATGTGTAGAAACAGCTACTCTTTGAAACCAGGTTCGAAAAGGGTGAAAGAGTGGGGGGAAACTTCTCTGTGGCCCAGAAAGCAATGAGAAGCACCGCAGTTCTGTTTGGGGAAGTTTACTCAAACTTTTGAACCTTCATTTGATTTTGATTTGGATAATGGCCCTCCTTTCCTAGGGAAGAAGAATGGTATTTTTCTAATCAATCTTGTTTGCTTTAAGGACTCCTTCATATTTAATCTCTGATTCTTGGGGGGGGAGGGGGGGGGGGAGGGGAGGGGAGATGTCAACCACAATGAAAATTTGAGAGAATTGTTTGAAAATTAAAAACTTCAATTCGCTGTTTTAAAAATGTATTTTCCTAAGAGTTGAAAATTTCCATCATGTTAATGCCTTTCTGAAGGTTAATTTTCAGGGAAATTGCAGCAATTGCTTGAATAGACAGCACAATATATTTCAGTACAAAACAGCCTGGCTAATATATTCCTGGTCAGCACCAGTGCCCACAAAGTCATGAGTCAAAGACTTGCAATGGTCACAGCTGCTCATCCATTTTAAAAACCAGAGTAGTATCTGAGTGGATGAGGAAAGAGTAGACCTGGAAGACAGGAGGGGAAAACACAGCTCCACTCATTGATTAAAAGCTGAATTATTCATCTCCTGCCTCTTATCTCCCTCCATAAAATCCACATGCTTAGAATGTCTTCTGACCCTTGTATGTGGGTATGTGCACGTGTGAAGGGAGGGGTAGAGAATACAAAATCATTTGTCTGTGAGGGAACTGTTGCTTCACAATGTGGAGAAGCAATAGTATGCACAGGAAAAAAAAAAAAAAAGAAACAAAACAAAATAAAAACTACAAGTAAAACAAAAAATGTAAAAATCTTCTTCTAAAACCTGGACATTAAAATTGACAATTCTTGCTACGTCTTTAGGCTATAACTGACTGAATTCCTTTTAATTTATTTATTATTTTTTTCTCCTGTATTTCTTGCCTTTTTTTTCCCCCTGCCATATGGTATTATTGAGGTATGCAATAATTTAGCTTCATTGCCTGCAAGCTTTAAAATATTTCCTTGGTATTTTCACTCTACTGAGAAAAATCATGTGCAAACCCCAGCAAATGTTGATTGTTTCCATCAGCTGTTAAGCTATGTATCTTCATCCTCTTTCTCTCTGATCTTTCAGCCCATGAAGCCTCACTTTTCTTTTACCATGGTTTTCATTAATCAGCCTGAGTGCTTTTACTAGCTAGTGTTATAATTTTCAATCCATTCCCTTATGCCTTTTGCTTGCTTTTCATACAGGTGTCTCATTGAGATACGCATTTATTTGAGGACAATGACAGACAGGTTTAAAGAAGGAGATTCAATCAATACCAGAACTTTTGGGGTTTTTTTTTAATCATTATTGCCTAAATTGTTGCCAAGGTCAAAATTAAAGAAAGAAGTAGTTATAGGGAGAAAGGACACACAACAAAAAAACAACAGGTAAGGAGGAAATCAAAGCTAATTTGCTCATACTCTGTCATTTCCATCATTTTTGAAGTTTCATGTTTCATGTATGCATAAAGAGATAGAATGGTTATATGCTGATTGTTCACTTTTCTTTTTCTTAATTATTCTGTGAAATCAGTATTTAAATAAAGATGCATAGTAACATAAATATTCCTTCATAATGTGTTAGATATTGAGGCTACCTTTACTGGAGAACCCTGGAGTGCTGTGCAGAGCACAGTGCCAGGCTTGCAATCCTGAGCACATAAATAGCCCCACTAAAGTGAATGAGATCATTATTTGCATGATTAAATATCATAACATTAAATTGTACATAAATGCTACTGCTGTGGGTAGAGAGGGGGAAGGAGGAGTGTGACATAAACTTTCAGGTGACAGAAGAGAAATGAGTTCTGCCTGATTTCATCCTTCAGAAGCCTTCTAGTGACAGTATTATTTTTAAATGGCTTTTAGTGATTTTGTGACACTGCCAAGTCATTTAGCTCTATTTAAAAATATAAAAAATCCAATACAGCAGTGATTGAATAATGCATGGTACTAATCTAGGGCCAATTGAGCCCTATCCGGACGTACAGGACTTAGGAGGTATGTGTCAAATTACCTTGTTGAACCCCCAGTTCATCCACCCTTCAGTGGCAACCAGGTCTTGGGCAGTCTCATCCCCATCTAGCTCCTCAGGATGGTCAGCCTTTCTCCTTACTCTGCAGAGCCCAGAGCATTGCTGTAGTGGATCCCTCTGCTCAGAAAGCTCTTGTCCCCTCTTAATAGCCCTGTGCAAGGTGCCCAGTACTCCTGAGGCTGTTTCAGAATACATGCAATAAATGTGCACACTGACTGATACCTAAACGCACTACACTACTTTGCCATCACCACTGAAGAGACAGTAGGCTCACCAAACACGCAGATGGCACTCCATGCTGGCATGGAGGAGGACAGGTTTAATATTCAATGTGATCTAAGCAAATTAGGCAAACAGGATGGAAAAATCACAATGCATTTTAGCAAGGACAAATGCAAGATACTTCATGTAGGCTGTTATGCACATATGGAGCAAGTAACACCTGTCCAGGCCTAGAGAACAGCCAAGAAGACTCAGCAGGTCATCAGCTGTGGATAAGCCTGTGGTGGATGAAGACAGACACCTCACAGGCTGTATAAATAGGAGTGCAGATGATAAGACATTGCTCTTTGACATAAGACGTTTTTTCACAGTAGACCCAAGTTGAGTTGTGGGCATCTCACAGAGCGGAAAAAAGCAAAAAAAAAAATCATGAACCAAGTGTACAAAACCCAGAATAAACCAAACAGAAAAAAATCAGAGGCCTAGAAAATGTGACCTGTTGGCAAAAAATGGCAGAAATTAGGTTGTTTAGCCTAAATATTGAGAAGGGGAAGAGGGAATGGATGGAACAGACTGTTATTAAATATACATAGTCTACTTCCAGGATAATCTTTTTTCCCATCCATGGTGGACAGGACAAGATGTGATGTGCTTAGTGAATGTTGCAAGGAAATATCAGGTTAGATATGAAAATGATAAGGATGGAGAAACGTAGAAACAGACTGCCTGGGGAGTTACAGAGCCTCCATCGCAAGAGCAAGGATGAGGGTAGAGCTCTGCCGTAGTGCCCAACCACTGTGATTCACTGATTACAGCAACATTAGAGGACGGAAAGCAGTCTATCTTGGCTTCATTTTATCTCTTTTGAATGGGTGTCTTGTTAAGCTGCATTACATATTTGTCTCATTTTCCTTTAATTTAGCATGATTTGTGTTGAGTTATCTAAGTGAGCAAGAGGCTTTCTGTCTGTGCTCTGGGGTAATGCCACTAATAATTTGTTTTGTAAAAGAAATATGTAAGTCTTCATATAAGACTTGCCCACTTATAGTAACATTTTAATCTTCAAGTAGTGCTGCGCTTTCTGTGGAATTTATCTAGGAATAAGGATGTGTGTCTCTTATTATTGTGAAACTAGTATTAACCCTTTCCAGGTTAGCAGGGTCATTGGGAACCACAGGAAAGACCCATCCCTGTTCACAAAAGCACCACTCATTCCTTATCTGGGCTTCCTAGAACAAGAATTTCCTCTGCTTATATCTGTACAAAACCTGCCTCACACATGGGACACAGACTTGGCTCGAATCCCCAAATCCATTGTAGTGCAAATACAGAAACAATCAGTGAAATCCTTCCTAAACCTCCATGTTTTCCTTACAATTATAATAAAAGATGAACTAAATAAAGACAGTCAGAGGGGAGTTCATGAGCCTAAGGCACACTGGAAGTCAAGCATCATGTACCATGTTTGAACACAGACCCCCAACAGAAGCCGGAGCTTGGAATGGGGTAGTACAGCACCCTTCCAAGCAGTGTCTCTATCCGCAGACACCCTTACTGCAGATAGAATCCAGCTGCGTGTTTATCTCAGAGTTCAGCAGACACCACTTGTATTTTGGAAAATAAAGAAAACACCTCTCCCATAATTCGAGGTAGTCAGATGTGTAGACTATATCTATTTCTGTTGATGATCTTAAAGGTCTTTTCCAAACTTGCTGAGTCTATGGGTTTATGATTCTATGTTTCAGCTGCTTCTAGCAGCAGGGTTTCAGCCCCCAACATGCCTTTCCTGCAGGACAGAGTTCATTCACTTTAACAAGGCATAATCTGTGCAGAGGAGGGATGGGAGAGGAAATAGGGATACTACGCCTGCTCTCCAGGCTGCGCACCATGCACAAGCATCCAGGTTTGTCGACGCAGCGCCCACAGGCAGGGACAATTTAATCTGCCAACATGGGAGGGTGAGGAGTGGCTCTAACTCCAGCCTCTGTGCTTCTGTTTCTTGCCCAGTGGCTTTAACGTAAGTGTTGACAGGATAGGAGCCAGCAAACATATAAACACACTCACTTAACGCAGGGCGGTTAGAGCCACGCTCCTGGCAGCGGCAGCACACTTCCCGGGTGGGGGACTGAGCTCGCACAGGCAGAGGAAAGTGGTTCCCAGAGCTCCCCAGCCTGGGCAAGAGCTCTAACTCCCAACCACCACCGGAGGTGGCTCTGCTTTGTGCAAGGCAGAGGGATGCCCGACTTCAGCATCAGCTCTCGCTTAGCCCAGCTGGTGACGATCTGCTGGGCACTGCGGGACGGTCCGGCGCAGCCATAGAAGCGCCGCTTGGAGAAACCTCCCGTGACCACAAGACCTTCCCCGGGCACCCCCCTTCCCACCCACCCGCCGTTCCCCTCCCGGCGCAGCGGCTGCTGCTGCTTTAACAGGGCAAGGGGGCGCGGGCAGTCCCGCCGACGTCGCGGGCATCAGCTGACCGCGCCGCGCTCTGCCACCTCCCGCCCGCTCTCCCGCAGCACCACTCCGGTGGCGGCGGCGGCTCCGCCGTTCCGGTCCCCGCCGCTCCCGGGGCAGCACCGGCCGCCTGCTCCCCGCAGCCGCCTGCCCCTCGCCCTTCCTCTTCTCCCTCCTCCTCCCTGCTGCGGGGGGGGGGGGACACGACCCCTAGAGCCGGAGCCCTTATTGCCCTGACCCGCGGAGAAGTTGGGATGCTCCCACCGCTCTTCCCAGAGCTCTCAGTTTAAGGCGGGATTTTCGTTCCCCGCTCTTTCGCTTCTTTTTTTTTTTTTTTCAGGCTCGGGTTTTGGTGGGATTTTTCTCTCTCTCCTTTCTTTCTTTCTTTCCCTCCTTTTTTTTTCTTGTTACCAAGCAAGCCGAGCATCTGCGATGGATGGCAGCCCCGAGCCGCCGCTGGGCAGAGGCGCCCCGTGAGGCAGGGCTCGGGCCCGCTGGGGCATGCCCCGCCACGGGGGAGATGAGGGCGGGCAGCCCCCGGCCGGCGGCTCCGGCGCCGTGACCGAGGATGCCCGCGACCCGGCCGCCTCTCCCTTCCCGCCCGAGCTCGCAGGGCTCCCGCTGACCGCAGCAGCGGGAATTACGGCAGCTCCCTGGAAGCGGAGCCACGGGACCCCCGGCGAGAGGAGCTGCCCGCTGTGAACGGCTCTCTTTAAAGCGACTCTCCGACCCCCCCGCGCCTCCAGCATCCGGATGGCACCAAGGATCTCCCGCAGGGCAGAAGGGCTGCGCCCGTAGATGCTGCTCTCCTCCCTCCCTCTCTCCGGACCCGCTGCTCGGCTCCCTCCCTGCTCACCCAGCCCGCCGGGGCGCCTTGGCTGCGCCGCAGCCGGGCTCCGCGGGATGCGGCTCCGCGGGGTGCAGCGGGAGCGGGCACGGGGCGAGGACCGCCTGCTCTGAGCCGGCGCAGCCGCCCCGCGGACCCCAACCGCAAACCACCCCCTCCGCCAGCCGAGACACCGGACCCAGCGACCTGCCTATAAATGTGAACCCCCCACCGTCACCTCGCCGCCTCCACTCGCCCTTCGCCATCCCCTCCCTCCCCTCCCGAGCCTCCATCCCTCCCCCTGTTCCCCTCCCCAAAGACGGTGCCCCCCCCTTCCCCCTCCGGTGCTCTGCCCCCCGCCAGTCACGGCCATGGAGCTCTCGGAGGTGCGGTGCCTGAGCGACAGCGATGAACTTTACACCATCAACAGGACCCCCCCCGGCAGCGGCAGACCCCAGCGCCTGCTGTGGCAGACGGCCGTGCGCCACATCACCGAGCAGCGCTTCTTCCAGGAGCACAGTAGCAGCAGCGGCGGCAGTAGCAGCGGTGGGGGCAAGGGCTTCAGCTCCGAGGAGACCTGCTGCCCCAACCATCACCCTCACCCGCCGCATCACCACCACCACCTCCGGCGACAGTCAGCCGGACGGAGTTTGGTCAGCGAGCGCCACAACAACGGAGGCACCAAAGTCTTCCCTGAGCGCACGAGCAGCAGTGGGGACCTGGGCTTTCTGCCCCTAGACTGTGCCCCCAGCAACTCTGACTTCTTTCTCAACTGGGGCTATACCTATCGCGGTGTGATCTTCCCCACCCTCCGCAACTCCTTCAAGTCTCGGGACTTGGAGCGCCTTTACCAGCGCTACTTCTTGGGCCAGCGACGCAAATCTGAAGTGGTCATGAACATCCTGGACGTGCTGACCAAGCTGACCCTCCTGTTCCTCCACTTGACTCTGGCCTCTGCTCCCATGGACCCCCTTAAGGGCATCCTCTTAGGCTTCTTCACTGGCATTGAGGTGGTGATCTGTGCCTTAGTGGTGGTCAGGAAGGACACGACCTCATACACTTACCTGCAGTACAGCGGTGTGGTCACTTGGGTGGCCATGGCCACGCAGATCCTGGCGGCTGGCCTGGGCTGTGGCCTCCTTGGGGACGGCATTGGCTATGTGCTCTTCACGCTTTTTGCAACCTACAGCATGCTTCCACTGCCACTCACCTGGGCCATCCTGGCTGGGCTGGTCACCTCTGTCCTGCAGCTCGTCATGCAGCTGGTTATCCCCAGGTTGGCCGTGACTTCCTTCAACCAGGTACCGTGGTGAGGAGCGGGTGGGAACAACCCTCTTTCTCCATCACTCTGGGTGACAGGAGGTGTAGGGTGTCCCAAGAGATCCTCTCCCTTTTTGTCAGGTGCTCAGAGGTTCATTACCTGGAGGGGAGACCATAGGCAAAATGCAAGCTTCTCCTCTTCCCCTTCTCAGTCTTCCACTGCCTATCCCAAGGTTTCACCTCAAGCTGGAGGTGAGGACGCTTCCTAACCACTCTGTTCCCTCTGCTTGTACATTCACTACATTGCTGTCCCTTGAAGTAGCTTTGGGGAGAGGAACTCTTGGGGCAAGTAGGGAGGATGGGTCATTTATAATTCCCCTTCCTTACTTACAGTAGTGGTCCATGGCATGAAATGATCCTGTCTTGGCCAAACTCTCCCACTGCTCATCTCTCATTTCACTTGCTCATGACTTTTAACTCTGGATCTGCTGGGAGGACTGGTGCTTCTGTACGCACAGCACAGCTTGAACTGAGCAGTGGGAAAACAGGGGCAAAGCACGTAGCTCTTGTGCAAGGAGAGCAAAGCAATTCTGTGGGTGAAATCGGGGAAAGCTCCTCTTCGAGGTTTGGTGTGAGATCCCAGGCTGTCTTTGGAGGGTGCTGAGAAGCCTTTTCTGCAGGTGGTTGTGGGGCAATCATTGTGCTGCATCCTTGCAAGCGATGTCTAAGAGTACTGGTTACATCGGAGAGGAGGTGTGAGGGAGGGAAGTGTGCAGTGCAAACTGCTGAGAGGCACCAGACAAGATGTGGGTCTGAGGAATTAAAACCAGGATTAAGCTGACTTTACACTCACCTGGCTTCTTCCACAGGAAAGTGAGGATGCACCAGACTCCCAACATCCCTGCAAGGCGAGAAAACACTGGCTAAAAAGGGCAACATAGTCTTGGGGATTCTTGATGCTCCCTTTCCCCCTCCCTTTCCAGACAGTCACTTGTCTGTGCTACCAATATTTCACAGCAGATTACCATCTCTATTTGACTGCCTCTGGGAATCCGGGAGAAGTGGGTGGAGGTGCTGGCAGATAATCCCCAAAGGAGGGAGGGTGCAGAGGAATGCGTTGTTGGTGGCATGTTGTTTACATGAATACTGGGATGTGCAGTTGGGAAGTGAGTGATCTTGTACCTGAAAGTTTTTCCTTCGGTCAAATCTACCTTCCACAGTCCCTGGCCCTCCTGAAACCCCTGCCCACCCCTGCCCATGTCCTTCCCCCGTGCACTTGTTAGCTATTGGCTACCTGATCTCAACTACCAGTGGCCAGGTTCACCCTGATTTGGGCAAAGCTGCCCCTGTTGTGCCTGGCTGAGCCCTGTGGATGTGAGACAAGAAGACTGTGCGGAGTTGTTCCTTAGCTCTTGGTAACGTGCTGATGAACGAGCAGCAGCTGCAAGCCATGTTCTGCTCCCTTGCACTGCTGGTGCCGTTAGTGCTGGTCAAAAGCTGTGTGAATTATGACGATTTCTTAACTTATTTCCATGTCCTATCCTGAAGCTGTGAATAGTGCCCTACTGTCTCATTACGCACAGGTATCACAGCTGTTTAGCAAGTCCGCACACACACGCACACACTTCCCACAGATATCCCTAACAAAGACATTTCCCAGGAGAGATACTAACATCTTCACTTTGCAGTCCGGTACCTTGGCAGTCGTGTGAATGAATTGCCCTTGAGCGGTGCACAATGAGAGATTGTCAGCCAGGTGACTGCCTTCATGAACTACGCGTAGAAATCGCCTTAACGGGATGTGTGCAGCTCTCTGCACATCGGTGTTGATTTACGCAGGCACCAGCCTTCCCAGAGTCCACTTAACGTCCCCTCGTCCCCATCAGCCCATCGGCTCCAGCTCTGGGCTTTGCTCCGCCTGCTACGGGCGCGGAGCTCCTCCAGTCGCGGGCGCGCAATCTGCGCTCAGCCGCGGGAGACCCCAGGGCGCTGTCCGTCAGCGTGGTGCTGAATCCCGGCGCGGTGCGGGGGCTCCCTCCAGCGGCCCCGGCGGGAGCTGCCCATCACCTCCGCGCACGTCCGCGGACCCCGCCTGCGCGTCCATTCACGGTGTTGCGCGCCTCATGCGCCACCCAGCGACAGGCACCGTGTCCTCGGCCCTGCGGCTTTGGGGAAGCGGGACCCTGCGCCCGTCAGGAGCAGCCCTGCCCTGCTGCTTGCAGTGTTGCACCAGAGAATTGCAGAGAGCTTTCAGGTGTTAGTGACTGAATGAAGGCTTTCACGGCTGATAAAGGGTCTATAACTATCGCTTTACAGGTGAACACAGAGAATTTAAATGACAGTGTCATCAAGGTTATAGAGGAAATCTTTAGGACAACACAGATGGTCTTTAAGGTCCTTCCAACCCTAACCATTTTATGACTTGTGATTCTATGATTCCATGGTTCTATGATTTCTTGATCTTACAGGCAAAGCACTCGCTTTTATCACAGGGCTTATTTTCCCAGGTAAAATACTGCATTATCCCTTCAGGGAAGCCTTGAAAGTCTAAAATGAGCTATTTGATTATGTACCAATACCTCGTCACCATGTTGCTATGCCTCAGGATTCAGTCAGCTGCTTATGCTGGACCAAACCGAGGAATTGAAGTATGGAATGAACGAAAAAGCAGAAGGCAAAACTCTGATCATGGTACAGACAGTGCTCTTTCCACTGGTTTTTATGAGACCAGGATTTCATGCAGAGAAACTACTGAATCCAATTCTGAACAGAAGGAATAATTTACCCTGAAGTCCCCTTATTACTGTACCCAATAGCATCCACGGGCACAATGGTTCTGATCCTTTTCTTAGTCACATGAGTATAAATTACTTATAAGTCTACCTAAACTCATGAAGTTGTAACAGTTCATGTAAGAGGAAAATCAGGTGCTGCAATCTGTTTTCGCTTAATCTCTTAATTAATCTTAGTTTTCATTGGTAAATATGTTCACAAGCAGTTTAACTCATTAGTAATGCTGAACACAAGCATGCAGTATTACCACCTGATTCAGCTGTTTGTGGAAGTTAACAAAGTATGCATCATCATGAATGCAAATAATTCCCACTGTTCCCCATTTTTTCTTGCAGTGGCACCTAAGAGGTCATTGGATTTTTCTTTCCTTGAATCTCAAAATTAATTTAAACCAGCATCCTCTGTAAAGGCGAGGGGAAAGGACTGGCTAGAAGTTAGATTAAAAAAAAACCAAGAAACCAAACATGTAGACTCAGTAGTTTCAATCCTGCCAAGTGCTCAGTGCTTATGGGGAGATATGACCACTCTTAAACCCAACTGACCCCAGTATGAAAAACCGAGCAATGTGCTGCTGTTCAGCCAGGGGAGAGCCATGAAAAATAGCCTGATGCCATGATTTAGGTAAAGGCAACACTAGTACTGACTTGACTAGATTCTGTCAGGAAGCAAATAAGAATTGCATGACGAAGGGGAATAGCTTTAAGCTGAAAGAGGGCAGATTTATATAAGATATTAGGAAAAAGTTTTTTACTGTGAGAGTAGTGAGACACTGAAACAGGTTGCCCAGAGAAGCTGTGGATGCCCCATCCCTGGCAGTGTTCAAGGTAAGGTTGGATGGGGCTTGGAGCAGCCTGGTCTAGTGGAACATCCCCATGGCCATTACAAGGGGGTTGAAACTAGATGATCTTTAAGGTCCCTTACAGCCCAAACTATTCTATGATTCTACGATTCTATGATCTTACTGGTAAACAAGTGCATTGATTTGTGTGCCTGGTCAGATACTGTGTTAGGGCTGACATATGCCTCTGACACTCCCCAAAATGAAAGTTTCATTTCTATTGTATTTATTCTCACTTTTTTCCTCAGTGATAATGTATAGAATCCAAAATTTCAAAGACTATTTTTTTCTATATATGTGTTTCAGACATATGGGAAAGAATAAACAACTCAGAGCTCCTTAGTGTTATGTAACATAGGCAGATGATAATATAGATATGAATTTTGACAGGCTTGGAATTATATAAGCTATAAACATGCTCTGGATTTTAACCCTCTGCCTGTGCACTCTTCACTCACATGAGTAAATTCCAGCAGTCAGTACTTTTGTAATCAAGTCATCTGCATAAGGGATGCCTTGAAGGATCAAGTCCTAAATGAAACATATTAACTAAAATGTTTAAAATACATTTAGAAAGAACCTTGAAGTGGGTAATACGATTACAGGGGAAACTATTTTTTATCCTCTGTTAGAATCTGTCTCTCCAGGTCTAGGCAGGTCTGTGAATTAATACAGTGATTTTTGCTTGTATTTTTTTTCCCCAAACCCTCTCTCATGGTTACTAATAGAGGAAAAGGCAGACTCCATGAAATCACAAGGAGTCCCATAGAGATAAATCTATAATTATACAATGTCAGCTGGCAGCTTTTACGTTCATATTTCAGTTACACATTTCTCCAAATCTGATCACTGATATTGGTATATGAGTATGCGCAAAACACACTCATCTCTTCAAAATATCTGCAAAATGCTTTTGGAGTAGCTGTTAAATCTCAAAAGTATAAGGATGTTTCCAAGTTGGCTACCATTTGAGAATCAGAATCAAAATACTCCACCTTTATCCCTGTGGCTGCTTTACACATTATTTGCTATTAATTTTTCTGCCATAGTGGTTGACTTTTAACCTGATTGTGCGATTTTAGGCTGAATTATGATCTACTTTCCTTTTATATCCTGTAATATCACCTGACCAGTATCAGTGGGTCACAGCATTAGATTAGAATTGGATACACTTTTCTGTAAAGCAGCTGCATCATTGTTGTGCTAAGTAAGGCAAATGCATTAGTTATATTTACAATTTGGTGATTAATTGCCTTCAGAGAGTTCCTCCAAAATGGATGAACTCAGGCAGAAGCATGAATGAAGCCTGTTATTATCAGTGAGTTTCTGCCTACAACAGTTAGTGCACAGTGAAGGTTACTTTGCTAGATCTGATATGACACTTTTTTTTTTGCTGTCAGAACACTTCTGGGTTGTTTTTAAGGTTTTCTTTATTGCTTGTTTGCTGTTTCTCATGGCTTAGAAAGAGGCAAACACCATAAAATAGCAGCATCTAATGCAAAATAATCACACATGGGAGCTGCACACAGCTGACAGTTAACAGCAGATCATTCTGGAATAATCCTTGTTAGCCTGTGTGGAAGATTGAAGGGGACAAATACCTCCAGTCCATCCTCTTATTGCACTTTCCAACCCTGTCAATGACATGATCTGAACAGGAGAGAAAAAGGCAAAACTGGAACTGTTTAATGAATTTTCTTTCCAGAGGGCAGAAGTGGGGAGTGGAAGGACTCCTTCATCCATTTTCCTTATTTCCACTGTATCTGGCTAAGCACAAGAAGAACAAGAGTGCAAAAGGTGAAATTTAGTAAACATAAAAGAATCAAGCTTTTAAAGTGATGCTTAGGCTGACAGTGTTCAAGGCCAGGTTGGACAGAGCCTTGGGTGGCATGGTTTAGTGGGAGGTGTCCCTGCCCATGGCAGGGGGGTTGGAACTAGATGATCTTAAGGTCCTTTCCAACCCTAACTATTCTATGATTCTATGGAGACTCCAAACCTGAAAAGCCTACTCAGTTCCTTCCTAGCATCCCATCCCTGCAAGCATCTTGTTAATATCACATTTAAGTGCAGTCTTTTTGCACTAAACTCCCCTTCTGTTTCTAAGCATCCTGTGAAGTGCCTTAATGACTCAGTGTTAGTTTCCATGCAGCCCAGCCAGAATCCAAACACTGTTCCAATGGGAGCACCTTTAGCAGTTGTACTACTCAGATAGTGCTTGCCTGCTGTCAAAGCCAGATGAGAAGGGGATTGTGCTCTTTCTTCCTCTGTGCAACAAATGTGGTGATGATATTCCTAGGATATAGCAGACCAAGGATTTAAGCCTTTTCCCCCCCAGAGGATTGAAATTTCCCTCTACCCGACCAGAGAGTTTCCAAAGCAAACCTTCTCCATTCCAAGCATAGCTGTTTTTTTTCCGGAAACATAAAAGGCTAAGATCCAGCAGGTCAAAAAAAGAAAGAATGATCCTGAGTCTGTAACCAACTGATTAAGGAATTCATCTCTGATGGTGTCCTTGCAGAACATTTTAGTGTTTTATATAATGTTATTAAATCATTCCTTCAAGCACATGTTCCAGCCAGCAGACTGTATAGTCTGCTTCCCAGTCTCTGATGAGATGAATCTTAAATCTCTTTTTCAGAGTGTTGCAGCTTCCCCAGAGAATTTCTCTCCTTCCTTATCTGCAGCATAACCAGTTCCTCAAAGTAAATACAGCCTACAGGGAGGGCACTTCCTGGTGAGGCAGGAGATATTGAATGAAGGGTGAGCCTTCAGTGATTGAGCTGCTGTACAGAAGATATGCGGCGATGTTAAAAGACAATGGGAGTTCCTGTTCAGCTTTTGAACAGAAAGATACAGGCAGTGTCCATGGGGTGGGGGAAAAGAGAGCTTGGGGATGAGAAGCCCAAATATAGGGGAAAAACTTCACAGTGAATCTTTAAATCCTGGGGGGACACGAGGTTTAAGACATATGTCCTGTCTGTTATAGTTCCATCCTATCTAGCTCTTCTTTCATTCACCACACTATTTTATGTTCAATCTGAAACATTAGATTCCATTTGCATGTTGTGGAAGGATCCATAAGAGCATGGTGACAATCAACACAGGCTTCTAGCTTAAACTTCAGTAGTCATGTGCCTGCCAATGAGGTGCACAAGGACCTTGCTTTGTGGTTTTGGAACCTTTGGCCTTTTTTTTATCTCCTAGTCCTTCCTTCAGAGGCAGAGTCTGTTTCACTTGCTCTGTTCTTGGTGCAGTGCAGCTTGTACCCATCCCAGTGCAGAAGGGACTGTAGAGTTGCAGTCTGGCCCAAGGATGGAGATGAATGCAAATCTCCGAGTTAATGGTGCAATGAATCTTGAGCCTTTTGGTATCAGCTTCACTCATTCACACCAGGGATAAAAGACACCTGGTTGGTCAAAAGGGATCAGGCACAAAAAGTACTGAGTACTTCACATAACTTGGAACTAATTATCTTACTAAAGGATCTTACTCTAAGGCTTGACTGATTCAAAGGCTCCCAATAGCATGATTTAGGGACCTGATTTAAAGCCCACAGAGTGCAGGAGAAAGAATCCGTCAAACATTAGGATTTTTCAGTGAACCAAGAAGATAACTTCTCAGGACCCTCTTTAGGGAAATTACTTCTCTGAATCCACATCTCTTCTGAAAGAGAACACAAACATGGGCATCCAGCTTCTCCAAGAATGTCTTGGAGTGAGCTCCGTCACTTTTATCTTTCTGGACACCCAGGTCTGTGGGTAGAGATATGTGTGGTACTGCCTGGTCTAGAACAATCAATACCACAAATGTGCATAGGGTGAACTGCAAAGCCACTGGCTGACAGAGCAGTATTTCATTGTGTGGGTTTTGTTTATTAGCAACTATTTTAAGAAGTGCTGCTATTTCATTTGCCAGGTTCTTCTGCTGCAAGGTTTCACATAGTTAGCCCTGAAGGAGAGAAGAAGGCTCCTGAGTTCATTAATTAACTGTTGCTGCCGTCTGAAAAAGAGTTGAAGCGTATTAGCATGAAAAAAAAAAATCAAAACTGACCCAAGCTATTTTTTTCCCAAACTCCAACAAATAACTGTACTTCTCCCAAATAGTCTGTCCATGTTAGCATTTCACATGATGCTCCCAGTTTTAATCTAGAGAAAAGTAACACCAGCTATAAATGAAATACTATTTGAATTATTTTAATGATTTAATTATTTACTTCATTTGTTTTACATAATTTTGATTTAATCATTACCTTTCGGATTTTTCTGTATCTTTATTTCCTTTTGTTTTAACAGCACAGTCATTAAAAATAAAATGCAGAAATCCCACTTTAGTGAAATCAATGGAAGCACTCAACAGTGAATCCTAATTAGTAAAAGCAGTTTGTGTCTTAGGAGGGATCTGATCTTCGGGCATTTTATTGTTTCTCTTTTGTTCAAACTCTCCTGCTTTGTCTACCTGGGAGCTACTCAGGGATGGGGCTAGCTATTCCATGCTGTTTGCTTTAGGTCTACCACAACAGGAGCCTCATCCATCGATCCAGAGGTATCATCACAATGCAAATAAAAAATAACTAAGACAATGAATCGGCACAGAAGAATTATATGATATTATACTGTGTACCAGGTGTTTTTTAACTCTGGAGTAAGGGTCTTAGGTAAAGAAATTACTTAGATCTCATGGCAGGTATCCAAATAACTGTACAAGATCTAGATATACACATTCTTTTATCCTATGATTCTCTGTCACATGAGAAAGAGCCTCTAGTGCGTATTAGAATTAGTAATCTTCATAAGCATACTAGAGAGGGTTATAATTGACATAGAAATCATCCCACACTGCTCAGAATGGATCTAATTTAATGTGCTGGGTATGTATATTCCTTCAGAGGAAGGAGCAAAGTTCACCATGGATTTCAGCTAGGGACTGAAAATGAGGATCATTCCCATCTCATCACTAAATTTATCACTGGCCTGTGCTGACCCACACACATCACTTTAAGTTTCTGGGCTTTATTTGATTTGAAAACCTTTCGCAGTTGCTGTAATATGTGACTAATACTTTCAATTGCTTTGAGGTTTTTGTGCAAAACATGCCCATCATCTTCCATGATGCATCAAAAGAGGAATTCTTTATTGACTTCTGTCAGAAACACATTTTTTGTTAAAAAATTAATACACTGAATGTAGTGGATGTTTTTGCCTATAACTTTACTCTTTCTTGAAAGGCCTGGTTCCACATAATTCTCTTAAGGGCTGGAAGGCATGTCCTAAAAGGAGGGGCTAAGGACTCTGGTTTTGTCTAGTTTGAAGGAGAGGAGGCTGAGGGGCAACCTCATTGCTCTATGCAGTGTCCTGAGAAGGGCAAGTGGAGGAGATTCTGATCTCTTATCCCTGGTATCTGGTGACAGGATGCATGGGAATGGTTCAACGCTGCATCAGGGGAGGTTTAGACTGGGCATTAGGAGGCTTTTCTTTATCAAGAGGGTGGTTAAACACTGCAACAGGCTTCATAGAAAGGTGGTCGATGCCCCAAGCCTGTCAGTGTTTAAGAGGTATTCGGACAATGCCCTTAATAACATGCTTTAACTTTTGGCCAGCCCTGAAGTGGTCATACAGTTGCACCAGATGATCATACTAGGTCCATTTCAACTGAAATAGTCTAGTCTAGTCTAGTCTACTTAGTCTGATTCCTTTACATTAATCCATCTCTGCTGATGGGACTTTGAAGTAGATGCCACATAGTTCATACAAGGTTGTGCTTGCAGCACGGGGCTACAGAGGCAGACACCTCCTTAGCTGGCTTCCTTGTGATCATGTGCTTCTTGCTTTCATATCCATGCAGTAGGCCAGTTTCAGTGAGAGGAATGGAGAAATTTGACACCTTAATTAGTTTGTTGCCTTAATAGATGTATTTCCTAGGATTGGGATCTATTGATTCAAACCGCCACTCCTAGAACTGAGGGAAATCAAGTCCTGATCCATATGCGAATACTGTAAACCTGTGAGTAAGAATAAATGCCCTCCTTCCTGGCACTGAGTGAATTTGTGTGAAAACTGTAGGTCTCAGATTGAGCTCTGTGCTGCTCAAGGAGTTAAGAAAAATTAGGACACATTTCAGGATTCGGTCAATCCCTCTCCCCAAAGGCTGTAGCTGTATTAATCCAAAACAGGGTGCCTGCATCCAACCTGTTAGATGAGAAAAGCAGGTCTGTGATGGCTGCTGAAGTACACATAGGAATTGTAGAAGGAGGATTGTTTGACCAAGGCCAGAACAGTGCCTGTGGCAGTTCTGGAGGTTTAGCAGCATTGATGATTACATTCCAAAGACATTCCTTGACGATACAGGGATGCAACCTCTCCTCCTGCCTGCCCTCCTCTGAACTGTAAAGAAGCTGAGTGGATGCTGTATACTTTGTATACCTGATCAAGACGCTAAGCACACTGGGGCTTGCTCTGCTTAATGTCTTTGTCAATGATCAAGATGGGGGGATTGAGTGCACCCTCAGTAAATTTGCATGACACCAAGTTTTGTGGGAGTGTTGATCTGCTAGAGTATAGGGAGGCTCTGCAGAGGGATCTGGTGAGGCTGGATTGATGGCTCAAGGCCAATTGTATGAGGTTCAACAAGGCAAAGTGCTGGGTCCTGCACTTGGGCCACGAGAACCGCACTCAATGCTACAGGTTTGGGGAAGAGTGGCTGGAAAAAAAAAGACGGAAAAGGACCTGGGAGTGCTGGCCAACAACTGGCTGCCTATGAGTCAAGGCCAATGGCATCCTGGCCTGTATCAACAATAGAGTGGCAACAGGGGCAGAGCTGTGATCATTCCCATGTACTGGGCACTGGTGAGGGCACACCTCAAATCCTGTGTTCAGATCTGGGACCCTTATTGTAAGAAAGATATTGAGGTGCTGGATCAGGTCCAGAGAAGGCCAATGGAGCTGGTGCAGGGCCTGGAGCACAAATGTGATGAGGAATGGCTGAGGGAAGAGGGGATGTTTAGACTGGAGAAGAGAAGGCTCAGGGGGGAACCTTATCACAATCTACAACTACCTGAAAGGAAATAGTAGTGAGGTGCGAGGTGGTCTCTTTTCTCAGGTAACAAGTGATAGGATGAGAGAAAATGTCACTAAGTTGAACCAGGGGAGGTTTAAACTGGATATTAGGAAAATCTTCTTCCCCAGAAAGGTTGTCAAGCATTTGAATGGGCTGTCCAGGGAAGTGGTTGAGTCCATCCCTGGAGGTATTTAAAAGATGTGTAGATGTGGCGCTTGGGGACATGATTTAGTGGTGGACTTGGCAGTGTTAGTTTAATGGTTGCACTTGATTATCTGAACAGTCTTCTCCAACCTAAATGATTCTGTGATTCTATATAGTGGCCTGTACTTGAAATATTAAGAGAGCAGTATATCCTAAAATGGATGCAGAGATTTGTAGTTTATTCCTTCAAGACCTGAATGTCTTTGAGAGAAGGCAGTGAAAACCGTTCTTTGAGACTTTGGCAGAACTTAAGTCATATGAATCTTCCCAAGGATGTTAGTATAAATATTTTTTTATCTTTTCCAGAGTGTAGCTAAATGCCACTCTGATGCTATGGTAGTTTCCATGTTCTTCCCAATCCTGACAGTAATAGCAGCTTGTTGACAATAGTGGTAAGAGAGGAAGAATTTATTACATGTATTTTACTTCTGCTAATGTATTTGCTTTTGTCTGCTATGTTTCAATAGCCACCTGAGGGGCTACAAGAAACAGCAGAAGAACACATGAAATGCTGAATTTTCTATGTGGTGGTACAGGATGATAGGGCCTTCAATAATCTTCTAAATAGGTCTTCATGCTCAGAAAAGATTTTCCAGTGACTTATGACTTTCTTTCCTGTAAAAATGTGCTTGTTTCTACTTATTCTTAAGGGGTAGTTTTGTACATTGTCACGATGACAACCACTCTGCTATTCTTCCATAGCAAAATATCTACTGTAAGTGTTCAGTTACTCCAAATCTCATCAACAATCAAAACAATAGACAAGCGTTAAAGAGAGGACTCTCAGAGGTAATGTGACTTTGGAGAAGGATTGTAAAAGACTGCATCTTAGCATTATGCCAATTATTTAAAAGTCAAGTAAAGCACTTATATGCATAAAGAAAGGTATAAGTTTGTTTGATGGCCTGAGGCCTTGAAACTTGGCACAGAGAATGCTAAGGTAGGTGTTCTTTACTCTTCAAGCTGCTGACAAAAATTTGCTGGCCAGATTGCTTTCCATGGCACCAGAACTTACTAACTTCCTCATTGAATTTACAAATGGGCTATCCACATGTTATTTACTGATGAACTTTTTTGATAATGTACAAAAAGGAAGAGTATTTGAGATCACTTCTGGCTTTCTTCTGCAACACAAGACTTCTGTAATTAAACCTGACACAGTTGTTTTTTTAAAATGCAAAAGCAACCAGTATATCTAATAAAATTGAATAACATCCCATATTTAAATTTCTAAAGGTTCAAAACACTTAATAGATTTGCATTTATTTGTATTATATAAATAGAAACACTCAGCAAAGGCAATGCTGTGTAATTTCATGCCTTACTCTTTTTTGGTAACTTGCTTTCAGGTTCACTAATTACATTTGCAAGTCAAAATAATATTTACTATGTTCCTAAAGTTTGTGTGTCTCTAAAGAGAGTTTATAGGTGCAATTTCAAAATGGAAAATACATACACCATTAATTAAGAGACATTTTTTCTAATTACTATAATTAGAAATTTAAATTATAATCTGAAAATCAAACTGCCATCTTCTGGCTAATGGCAGTATGGATTCAACAGCTGGAGATCTTCAGAGAACCTGCAAAGAGCTTACTCAGAGCTTAGTGGCCTTTACCATATAGTGACAATTCAAAGAATCTCAGACAAAAAAAAAGGAAATTTTAGAGTACAAGTAAAGAAAAGATTAAAAATCTAAATTCAAAACACACACAAATTCTCACAGACTTTGTATGAAGCCTGTGGTCTACAAAACATGGGAGAATAGGTGGTGGTCATAGCAATCATTCCTAGGGTAGTCATCTGGCCTAAAGGCTGTTTTTCAATGTGATTTAGAGACTTAAATGTACAAGGGGGTGCCATGTGAAATTTTCAACACTCCACAAGCTGAGGAACTCCTTTAATCACGTAAGTGGCTATATAAAAACGACATGGAACTGTTGGAAGGAGGTCCAGAGGAGGGCCATGAGCATGATCAGAGGACTGGAGCACCTCCCGTATGAAGATAGGCTGAGAAAGTTGGGGCTGTTCAGCCTGAAGAAGAAAAGGCTGTGTGGACACATCAGAGCAGCATTCCAGTATCTGAAGGGGAGGGACTCTTCATTAGGGACTGTAGTGATAGGACAAGGTGTAATGGGTTCAAACTTAAACAGGGGAAGTTTAGATCGGATATGAGGAAGAAATTCTTTACTGTGAGGGTGGTGAGGCACTGAAATGGGTTGCCCAGGGAAGTTGTGAATGCTCCATTGCTGGTGGTGTTCAAGGCCAGGCTGGACAGAGCCTTGGGTGACATGGTTTAATGTGAGGTGTCCCTGCCCATGGCAGGGGGGTTGTAACTGAATGATCTTCGGGTCCTTTCCAACCCTAACTATTCTATGATTCTATGAAGAGTATCCTGTGGGACTTCTTAAGTCCTGCCAACTCCCACCAAACTCAATAAACAGTCTTACATGGTGTATACAATACAAAACTGGTAGGAGAGGCTGATACACTGGATGATCTGGATGATTGCACTGTCATTTAGAGGGACCTCAGAGTGCTGGAGAAATGGAGTTCAGTAGAATGGAAATGCAAAGTTCTGCACTCATAGGGGAGTAACCCTGTGCATTGGTACAGACTGGCAGCTGATCAGCTGGAAAGCAGCTCTGTAGAGAAGGCCCTGGGGGCCTTGGTAGGCACCAAATTGACCATGAACGAGCAATGCAAAAGCCAATGGCCTCCTGGGCAGAAAATCCTCAGCAAGCTGAGGAAGGTAATCCTTCCCCTCCACTTAGTCCTGGTGAAACGCTTTTGCAGTGCTGTGGCCAGTACTGGGCTACCTAGTACAGGAGAGATGTGGATAAGTGAGTTCAGAGAAGGGCCATGAAGGACCATCTGAGAGATAAGGAAAGGCTGAGAGAGCTGGGACTGCTCTGCCTGGGGAAGAGAACAGTCACAAGGGCTGGGGGGGAGGAGGGGGAAATCTTGTTAATAATGATGATTATTTTAAAAGTAATGTTTTCAGCTGCAGTGGATCCTGCTCATTTTCTTGTGTCTCTAGGACATAGGATTGCTCTAGAGAAAGGGAAGATGAAGGGAGACTGTGACAACATTCAGATATGCACGGTGATTGCTAAAGAAAGGAAGAAATCCATTGTTCTTTGTTTCATCTATAGCTATCAAGAGATGATGGTCTTAAATAATTGTAAGGAATGTTTACATTAAATAGTAGGAGAAACCTTGTAACAATAACCTAATAACAATAATTTAAATAACCTCATTTTTCTTGGGAGGCTTTACCCTGAGGTGTGATTAAGCAGTTTAGAGAGCCATTTTTTTTAGGAGTGATTTAAATAATATCCAGGACCCGAGCCATGGGCTAAATAACCTGCCAAGGTCCTCTTGTGCCCTACTTTCTATAATTAAATGATACTAGCTCCTAATTCTGGCTATGCTGCAAAATATTCTCACCCCTAGTTTCCAAAGGAGTAAACCATTTTGCATTACTAACGATTGTGACACTGAGGTTGATGGGTTTGTCTGAACTAGCTTTATTTATGTAGCTTGAAATACTACAGCATCAAGGATTTATATCTGTGGTTCACTAAGGACGTGTTGGATGAACTATTAAACAACAATACTGCCAATGGTACAAAAAATGGCAGAATCTAATTGTCTCTTCCAAGATGCTAACAAGTAGTGAAAGGACTGTGTTGTCAATAAAGTCCTGCTGAAGGCTAAGAAACAGGAGTGAATCTGCTGAATAAGGAAGGGTCATTTTTACCCAAACAAATCTTTCTCAGGTCATCATCAGCTCATTTTATTTGCCCTTCAAACTCCCTCTTCTTATGCCATTAAGATGGTCTGATTTGGGTTTTTTTTGTATATATATATTTATATATATCAATATATTCAGAGAATCATCAGTAGATTCTGTTCATTATATACATTTGTGGTGCGTATGCCACTTAATCACAAGGGGTAAGAATTTTCCTGGTTGTTCCTGTTCAAAACAAAGAATGTAAGTATCTGTGTATGTTAGAAGATACGGATATTGTCTCTGAAATCTTTAGTAGTACAGCTGACTTTAGAACTATCTTTAGATAACATAGTACACATGAAAATAATGAAAAATAATAAAAACTGTATAGGCATATAGTGCCATAAGTAAATACAGAGATTAGTTCATGCTTGCTGCATAGTTGGAACAGGTGGAAGAGTCCTGGCTTTTCCTTTGCATCTATATCCACCCTATACTCTGGGAAACCTCATGAGATAGTTTGTGTCTTGTAAAGTTTCCCCATGTGTAGCGTCCACAATGGGTCCATTAGACCTGAGGCTGTTTTCTGTTACAGGAGTAACATAGCACCTTTCCTAGGGCTGAGAATCCCACTGTGCTGGAAAGCAGGGATTTGGGATTTTATTTATGATCAGGCATTCCTTCTCCAATAAAGAAAAAGGCCTTAGCAGCACACAGTGAAATTCAAGGAATATGGTGGCTAATGTTCTCTTCAAGAGCAATAAACTCTAACCTTGCCAGGATATTTTAATCATGTTTTTTTCATGTTGTGAAAGGAAATTCAGTCTTTCAGCAAAATGCCTTTATTTCCAGACTATAAAATTGGTATCAGCAGTTCAGAGCAACTATACAGACACCTTTAGTGAAATATTTTTAGACAACCATTTCTACTCCTGCCAGATACAGGAATCTCTTTGAAAGATTAATACTTTGAAGATTCGTGCTGGGTTTTCTGTTCAGAGTAAAGGATGGTATAAATCACACGTGAAATACAAGTGCTTTTGTTCTTCTAAGTGAAAGTAAGGTGATAGGTAGAGGTAGGTCATCCTGGGTCTTTTTATTGTTATAATAATTTTGAAAATGCACACATTGGCATTTTATAGATTAAGATGCATTTTTTACAGGAGTTCTTGGATGATCCCACCCAAATCCAGTGGTGCTGCTGCTCTTCCTGCAAGTTGCAGCCTGGACTGGCCACCTCTCACAACTGCAAGTCCTGCAGATCAGCAATACCTGCCCTTGTGATCCAGCAAAGGCTTTTCATTGAGTACTGATGTCAGCAGACGCCCTCATCTCCCAAACGAAGCATTTTGCAACTCTGGGTAGCCATGACTCTTACATTTCAGTTTCCAGTTAAATTCAGTGGAAACTGGAAGGAGAAAGCCATCATATGCTGCCCATATTCTATTGGTGAATTCTGAATCTTTAATATCCCTAGGTAGCCACATTTTCACTGCTGAGTGGGGCCAGAATTGTTCCAGTCTAAGAAAGGCATTTGCACACCTACAGGGCTGAGCTGCCCGGCAATGCAGAAGTTACCCCTCTTCACTACTAACTAGAGAAAGATAAAAAAATGTGAGGATTGCGGGGTTTTTATATAATCTGACAAGAACTAAAGATTTTAGAACGCACAGACCCAGACACGCATAGTCATTGGTTTTCATTAAAGAAATACTTAATATAGCCTTTCATAACACTTTCCTAGCTCTCCAGATTTGGCTTGCCCATTCTAGATATTGTTCCCAAATGTTTTTTAATGTAATCTTGTGAGGCATTTAGCCTGACTGGTTCTACTTTTTATATTAATAATTTTCCCCTTAAAGAAAGAAATAATTGCCATGACATAGAATTTTTCTATTTTTTTTATAAACTCTTTGTGTAAATAATACAAAGGAACATGTCAGAAGGCAAGAAAGAAGGCCAAATGAATGACAAAAGTTGTTTACAATGCAACTACATTATGTGTTTATTTCATGCATGTTAGATTTATGCTTCCATAATGATTAATCAAGATGACCTTAACACATGGATGTGGATGTTCATGAGGATGGCAACATGAAGAAGTCATTTGTGCTTGTTCATGGTTTTACCCAGAATTCAATATAGGTTACACATGCACGTACTGTACGGTGTCAGCCGTCGGATGTCAGCTTAATATTGACAAATGGTATGTTTGTAGTGCTGTCTACAGACATGGTTTTAATTGCTTTCAGCACTACACTATATATAAAAAGAAAGAACAATACTTGAACAGTAGGGCCTGTTTGGGGCTTTACTTTCCTTTAAGAACAGAAATTCTTATATTTTGCAATTTGAAACATTTGTACGCACCTTGGAAGGGGGGTATCTGGCCAACGTTGACTGGAAGGGGGGTATCTGGCCAATGTTGACTGTCCAGATGGCAAAACTTATGCACTAAGAACTGATTTCATCCTTTCAGGGGGAAAAAAGAAATCACATTGTTATCAAGAAGGACACATAAGTGATTCCCTAGGATATCTGAAATGCTTCATTTCACTTGTGTTCTTATAGCTAACAAACCAAGATTGTTGTAGGAAACTGCTTAAAAAGCTATCAGAGCCAGAAGGCCTATCTATCAAACAGAACAGGCTTTGGATCAGGCATTAAACACTACACTGTGTGTCACCCTGTCATTATGTGTGTCCTTTCTCCTTGAGTCTTTTCATAGATTTAACTATTAGCACTGTACGGCTTCTAGAAAACATCAGCCAATTGGGAAGATTAGTTTATAAAATTGATTGTCTTTGGTTTTCTTTTGTAAGGGTCAGAAACTGTGTTCTCTTCATTGCCTGAAATTCCAGTAAGAAATCCACTTTGACGGCTAATTCTTGGCCTAAATTCTGGGATGGCTTTTGTGTCACCCAATAGGTGCCTTTAAACAACCTGAACTGCAAAATGTGGACAGCATTTGTGGCTGTGCATTGGATCAAATCCTGTATGAACTTGCACACAGCTATCCTGATGTAAACAGTTTGAAGGCCTTCTCTTGTTCATGGCCATCAAGATTTAAGTCTCCAGCAGCTCTCTCTGGTATCAGCAGGATTCATCATTCAACATCAGAGACAGTGGTTGGTTTGTCTTGCATCATTTGTTTAATATTCCACAAACAGTCCAGTTTCTGTTTCTCATGCTTACACAAGCAGTGAAAACAAAAGCATGGCTTATATTGTCAGGCAAGGAGAACTTAACCCGCAGCAAATATCAGTGTTTGGTGTTAATCACATCCTTGTTTTATACCAGAATAAGTCACTGCCTTCAAAGGAATTAGTCCTACGTCACACCACTGTCAATGTAGAATGAATCCTGTACTATATGTCTTCTCTGCTTGCAAAGAGACAGAGGAAACCTAATCCTTCATTATTTGTCTGTGACATATTTTGCCATCCAAAAGACTGAATCAACTTTTTCCCACAGCACTCTCTGTACTTTTGATGTCAGTCTGACTTCTTCTAACTCACCACACTGAAGCATTCACTGTGACTAATAAAACAACACCCACAAGTTTCACAAAGGAAAATGTTTATCCTTGCCTAACTCTCTGAGATAAACTTTTAATCCAGCTGGTCTGGAATGCTGTAACCTCACAGCTTTTGTGTGGTACATTTCCATTTGCTTGTATGCCTTTTCTCTATTTTCTCTCTAGGATAGCTCCTAGTCAAGAGTTAAAAATTTTGAGATAAAGAGTCTTCTTGAAGTCTCATGAGTGATTCATGTGTTCCACTGTACCTAAGCTATGTTTGGCTTAGCTCTGGAGAACAAAGGCTCCTGATCCCTGTTACCCTGTCTCCAGCTACCCTAAAGTTTTCTTTGTTGGTTCAAAGGCTTTCCATTTCCTGCAGTCTCGCAGCGTCATATCAGCAATGGTTTTCTGTGTGGTTAAGGATGCCTTAAGTTCTCGGTACACTAAGTCAGATTGAAGTCCATAACCTTTATGCTACCCAATATTTCTCCAAAGTAAAGGGAGGCCCCAGGTGCTATGATCTGCCATGTTTACAGCCCAATGTTAGCATCCGGGATGACTGAGGAAGTAGGTACATGGAGATTTTGTTGTGGTTTTTTTGGTTTTAATGTTTTCTAGGAAAGTACTTTAAAAAAGAATTGCTGGGAATTTGGTTTTCAGGGGATCAGCACAGTCAGCAGTAAAAGGAGAAACTGAGCAAAAAATAAACACGAGGAATATCAAATTGCTTTCATTGGGGTTTTCAGATCACTTTTCCAAAATCAGTTTAAAATGGAAGCAGAGCAGCCAAAATGGGAAATTTGGAAAAGGAGATATTTTCCTTGTTTGTTTCTGGACTAGCAAACCTACATCCTGATCTGGGAACTATAAGCCTATTCTTGTCATCTCACACTCCAATCAGTTGTAGATTCAATGGTAGGCTCCATCTCTAATGACACTGAGGCAAAACAACAGCATCTTACAGATGCAACTGTGGGAAAAGTTCAGCCTTGCCTTTGGCCTTTATTCTAAAATGCTAATAATAAAGTGTAAAGAGCCTTTGTTTCCAGCACTGTTTTGGATTTGGGGATGAATACTTTAAAAAAAGAACAGCTGTGGGAGAGGTTTGTTTGACAGCAGGTATCGCTGATTAATACAAACAGCTGATCAGCAGAGTTTCTTTTCAGTGTATAATCAGGCTTCGAAGGGCAAGGGCTGTTTGGAAAAGGACACTACACTGTGATATTCCTCATGTACTTTTCATTACCAGTATTTTCAGTACTATTCCTATTAAATCAATTTACTTTTTAATAGGTATTAGTCTTACTCTCACCCCAATTGTAATGGCTTTCATAAGGCTATCTTTTTTTCTTGATAAAGAGTCTGAGAGTAATTTAAGACCATTACGTTTTGCTATTGCTTTCCTTTTCCACGGCACTACCAAAGGGGGAAAATGATTTGCAGACTCTTGCTTCTTTCTTCCACCTGTGGCCACAGCTTGAAAATTCAGAGGAACACACACTTGGATAGGAATAAAAATGAAAAGCTTCTCTGTTTCTCTTGTGAGTCTATTGTTATAACACTGTAGAATGCACTGCAGAAGGGTCACCTATACATAAATCATAACGATTGCCAGTTCTATTGGAAAGAGACATGGAGTACATACTGCAGGTAATTGCTGGGACATGCGTGCAATTGATCAGATGAAACCAGCAGTGAAGTGTGTCAGAAAAGATGAACTGCTGTCAGCCCTGCAAACGTAATTATTGCTCACTCAGTTTTGACATTCTACTTTGGATAAAAGCCATTATCTAGGGCAATAAAAACAGCTGTGCAGAACACCACCCCAAGATCACTTAGCAGAAATGCAGACTTCTTAATTCTGTTTTCCTTAAAATGTAGTTAATCTCTTTCCAATGCTGCAGAGCAGCTTTAATGAATAATTTTTTCCCCCTACCATTGCTCCTAATAAGTTTTATAATTTGTTAAGGGAAATACTCGGAGTTCTTCTTTGGCTGTCCTGCACTGACTTAGGTAGAAATATTGAGATAATTTGAGGAAAATTTTCAGAAGTTACTTTCACTGTAGAGGTCCGAGATTTAGCGTGCTGCTTACCCTAAAACTCAGTGGTGCTCTCAGATGCTTCCAGACCAGGTGTCAGCTGGAATTTTTTGTCACTGAGAAGTTATCTATGATAGGACAAGGGGTAATGGGTTCAAACTTAATCAGGGGAAGTTCAGGCTAGATATCAGGAAGAAACTCTTCATTGTTAGGGTGATGAGGCACTGGAGCAGGCTGCCCAAGGAAGCGGTAAATGCTCCATCCCTGGCAGCGCTCAAGACTGGGTTGGGCAGAGCCTTGGGTGACATGGTCTAATGTGAGGCATCTCTGCCCATGGCAGGGAGGTTTGCAATAGATGATCTTAAGGTCCTTTACAACCCTGACTATTCTATGATTCTATGTGTAATGCCTGGTCCCCAAATACTGGCCTATCTGAATTGGGAAATGGTTATTTAGAATTCAGATACCCATGTATGTAATGCTAAGGGAAAATAATAGCATTTTGTAAGGGTTGCTTTAAAAAAACAACTCAACAGGAATTGTTTTTGTAATTATTAATATCTAGGATGTTGTGAGTGTGCTTCCTCATTTCAGAGTAATTTGTTATAAGTCTTCCTTTAGATGCTGTAACATTTATTAGAAGTTATTTATTCTCTAGTAGCTTTAAATGGAATGGGGCTTCTATTGAATGTAGGTAAGGGAGATCAACTTCTGCACAGAGAAAATGTAGGGAAAATTTTAGTGTCAGATTGATATTAAAGATTCCAAAATATGGAAATGCAGAAAGGGAAACTCCACAGCTGCTTTGTACTCCCTTTTGAGCGATGAGAGGTAGACTACCATCAATCACTTCCTTTCTTGAGCTACCGTGACTACCATGGGCTGCTTCCAGTGTGTTCTCTGTGGTGCAGGCATTTGTGCTGTGTCTTGTTTTTTTGCTGGTTTTTTTTTTCATGGGTTGGTACAGGATCTACTCCTGGTTTGACAACACAGGCAACTAAAAGTGATTCTGTAGTACACGTACTACGATTATGTGTATTTGGAGAAGAAGATGTATCCCTCTCTGAGCCTCTCATGTTTACTTAAACCCTCCAAATGAGGTGATGCTTTTGGACATTAAAATAATGACATCTGGAAAGTTTGACTTTATATTTCTCCTTGTAATTACCATACAATGCAGTTGTCTCCAAGTAGACCAAGTAGAGGGAGAAGGTACCTAACCAGCACACAGAAAACACTGAATAAAGAGGGTTATTTGCGTCAAAGGATGACTGTTCATTATAAGTAGGAACACTTCAGGCATCTGTAATAACATCCTGTGTGCCAAATGATGACAAAAGAGTGCTGTGTTGCTCAGTGCACAGGAGACATGATCACCAGATTTCATTGTGTAGTTCAGGATCAGTTCCTAGGTGAGGGTCAGGGAGTTCAGGAAATTACCCTGTAGCCATGGAAAAGTTACTAGAAATTGAAGATCATTTACCCATCTCTCTCCATTCGCCTGTATCCATGGGCTATGACTCTACCGCTGACATTGTCCTAGGCGCATGTAGTCACTTTAACATCTATAAAAAGACAAACACCCACAGAAGGTTATCCAAAGTCAAAGAATATGTTTTCTTTTATGAAGGTTATGACTTAATCCTAAATTTTAGACAAACTGAAGGGCAGTTAGAGGAGATGTGCTGAAAACTATTTGCCATTTGGGGCAGCTTGATGGCACTAGCAGGGTTATGTATTTGCTTGATCGCTGCTGTGCATCATTCAGTTTCTGTTAACACTTATCTGTCTGATGTGATATGATATGATTTTCCTGAAAGATTTTTCTACCACACCATGATGCAAAAGTCTTGTCATAGTTGATAGCTGACTTACCAAATTGTATAGTTTGAGCCACCTATGAACAACTTAATCAGACATTCAATTTCCTGCATTTCTAGTGGATTCAATGAGAGGAAAAGCAAGAAGGGAATAGCTTTTTTCCTAACAGCAAATCAAACTCTTGTTCTGAATATTCAAGATACATATTTCTGAATGATGTCTTGAGCTAGAACAATTGATTTTGTGAAGAACTGTTATTGTTCATAGGGAAAATGTTCTTTGTTTTATATATCATTAGCAGTGCAGGAGCAATAAGCATGTTAGGATATTCTACAATAAGATGGAGAAAACAATGTCTAAAACCAGTTAATCCCACTGAGTATGAGTAATTCCTTTGGGTACACCCTGTGTTTTGATAAGGACTAACCTGTTTTGCAGGATTTCATGCACATTAAAGACCAGACTGTGTCCTCAAGTACACAGTGAATGCCTCTAAAGCCTGCTCTGAAGCAGCAAGACTGGGCTTCTTAAAAGATCTCACTTTTGCTAGAGGCATAAATAAGATCTGAATTCTTGAAGAATCAGACAACGTTTCCGTGGGAGCTGTGCACAGATGAACTGGTTCTAAAAACAAAATCAGGAGGTAACAGTGACACAAATAGCTTTTTTCATATTTAGCAAATAAGGTATAAGTGGGGTAAAGCACTGCTCTTAATCTTCTCAGGTGTGTGGTATGTTCCTGTCTTTCAGTAAATTGTATATGTAGATCACTGCAGATGTATTTGTGCATTGGACAATATAGAATATCAGAGACAGATGAGCTTTCTTGAATGTCATAGCGGCAGTTTGGGCACCTTTGTGGCACAAACTGTTTTCCAATCAGTGTTGGTAGAGAAGCTTCCACAATCTAAACCAAACAAAAACCCCTCTTTCACAGCATTTAACAGTTGGACCGAGGAGAAGTCAGAAGGAATGAACCTGGGGAATAAAGAAACTCCTTACAAGATGATTTAATGATAAGGCAACAATGATTTCAGTTTAATGAGTTGGAAGCAGTGCCAACTATGAATGTTCACGTGCTTCCTCTCCCTGTGGAGGCTGTGCTGTGAACTCAATCAGACAACTGCTTTAGGTGGGAAAATCACTGCCAATGCCAAATGTTTGGTTTTTAAGTTGGCCAAGTTCCCTGATACAGTTCACAGTATGGTCCCACAAATAATTGATCTGGCACGACAAAGGGGAATCTGTGCTGAAGGATCAAGATGGGCAAGAGGCAGTACAGAGATACAGAGATACAGGTACTTACTAGTTTTGCTGCCAGGAACTTTGATTCATATATTAATGGTCTCAACTGGAGACAGAAGCTTGCTGCAGCCCAGCAGGAGTGAATGGTGGAGTCTGTGCTGCCAGATGTTCCTATTCTATCCAAAGTAGAGCATTTTGGTCTCACATCCCACATTTCTCATGCAAGATCCAGTTCATTCCTGATGATCAGTTCTTATAAAACCATAATTTATTTTCCCTTGAAGTAACCCATGCAAGAGGGGGCTGGAGAAGGGAGAGAGGGCAATGGGGTTTCTGAGACATTTTAGTTACAAAACCTAGCCTTGTAGCAAGATGCTATTTTTAGTTAAACAACTCATAATAAATCAAAATGTTTCTTCAAACCTAATTAACCAATAATAATTACCATAGCAACGAGTTCTTTTTGTAACACATGCTGAAAACACTCTTAAAGAAGCACAAAAGCTTTACTTCCCCAGTTTTCCCAAAACAGACAAGAACTACTCTAATCCGGTGTTGAAGACAATCCAAAATTAGAAAGCAAAATAGAAAAGCAATGAAAGAATTCCCATAGGCTCATTTCAGGAATTAATGAAATTCCTGCTCTTTAGGACTGATCTGTCTTGAGAATGTCCAACTGGAGGTTACATTGGAAACAATTTCTTCACTTTTCAGCTGTGTTTTGCCGAGTTCAGCCCCAGCACTGCTGTTTCTATGCAGCAGAACAAAATAACCTGCTGAAGAGGTTCGTAATAGGTTTGTCTCTGCAGAGCACACTAAGGTTTGCTTCTGTAGTAACACTTCAGTTCAGTGTTCACCTCCTGGATTTCAGAATTGTTTCTAAACTTTTTTAGCTTTCTCTCCTCCACTCCCACTATGCTATCCATGTGAATGCATACTACCATTGGTTCAACTATTCATAATGAAAATTGTCTGTAGCAATTATCGTCTTTTAGGGCTAGCTGTGAACTCATTTCCAATCTGTTGGGTTTGTTCCCATGTATTCATATTTCCTCAGGTTACAGGCTCTTTGGAAGTGCTGGGGTCAGTGACTCAGTCAATCACTACACACTCCATACATGTTGACTAATGTCTGGTCTTAGCACTGAATAAGTAGACTCTACAACCAGCCTAATGGCTTTATACTCCCTGATGGAAAATTGTACCTTTTCAAAGAAGAAGCTCATGGCTGAGTTTGAAGAAACACAATTTAGTTATGGTTTTTGAAGTTTTGAAACTTCTGGAATCTGCAAACTCTTCCTTAACTTCCTCCCAGTTGTTCATAAACTCACAGGATTCTGTGTAAGCTCCAAATTAAGGCAAACTCAATTAGGTGCTCTTAATAGCAGAAATGCTTACAAATTGTTGCTGTGCTTAGACCAGCTCTGCTCTCAGTAACTCACCTGTATCCTTCTGAATTTCCTGTTTCCTGAACTACATTCAATTGTGAAAAAGCTGCCTGTGGCTGATTCACCTGCCACTTTGCTACAGATTTGTGAGCTATTTTACAGTCTTTTCAAGTAATTTCCCTTTTCCTGTTCTCTTACATTACTATCTTGTACCTGCTCTGATTGATGCTTCTTCCTGACCAGCTGTGTCCAGTGCCTTTTAATTGCTTCTTTGAGATCTGGTAGTTCCCAAATCAACTCACAATATTATCTTGGTTTCAGATGTCTTGGCAAAGCCCTGTTTATACAATGAGTGACAGATGAAAATGAAATGATTTGAAATAATGTGTTCTGTCCAACTTAATCTTGGCTTTCTTGTCTGACCTGTGGCCTCTCCTTCCATTGCCTTTGGTTTTGCTAGTTTTCATGTTGATCTTGCAAAGGGTTCTGAGGTGCTTGTATGAAAGACACTTTATAAATGTAAATTAATCTGATAAGTAAGTGATTTCTCTGTGAACTTAGCTATTAATCACGTCCTATGAGAAATATGAGAATCAGAGTTTTGGAGTAAAAATTTTAATGATTGCTTCTAATTATCTGCATGATCTTGTCAACTAACTTTCTTTAGCTCTGTTCCTCCTATTATGCGGTTATATACAACTGCAGGTTCAGCAGGGACCGTGCTGATCCTTAAACATGCTCCCAAACAGCATGGTGATGGGTACCTTCTTGTTTGCATTACTAAGTATTCAAGAAGCAGACCTCCCCAGAGCCCTATTTAACCTCAAAACGTATCACTCATGGCTTTTTGAGATCACTTGCCTTCTCTGCTACAGTTGCTTATTTGTGCGCTGTGCAAAGTACAGATAGATCTCGCACATAAATCACTCAAAAATGTTGTGAAAAGATTTTCTTTTTTCTCATGGCATACCATGGCTTTCCTACTGTGTGATCATTGATTATCTTCAGGTCAATCAAAAAGACATGAAACTGTGTACGTCATATAAAATCAGTCTGCCCTAGCTTGTGGCCCTGATAGGCAGTAGAAAATCCTGCAAGACTTCTGGAATTGGCCACAGTAAACTGTAGAAAAAAAGAGTGTCAATGAGGGATTCAGTTCTTATGCATCTTTTTCATTCTTTTGTTAACAAGAGCAGTGATTAGTATCCTTGCAAGGCATAGTGCTTTACTTTTTAGATTGTTCTCAGTCAGACTACTATGTATAAGAAAAGCAGATTCTGCCTCTGCTTAAACTGTTGTTTTGCCTGTAACATGTTTTCCATAATTCCCTTTATCCAAATCAAATTACGTGCTCATGAAATCTAATTGAAGGCCAAATTCTACTGCATTTGCTCTAAGGAGATCTGCTGAAGTGAGTGGCACTAGTCCTGAGTATTAGCAGAAGTGAGTGACTGAACTGGGTTCATGGGGAATTTGCAATTGAATTTGCAAGAAACAAGGGCTTCCTGCCACAGCTTTCACTGTTGAAAAGCACATTTCAGATGTTGTGAAAGGCTTGTCTTTTTTTGCACCCTGTATTCTAGCTTTCCATGTGTGTAAGTGTTGATTATCTGCAAGTCAGTCAAAAAGGTATGAAATGTAGACTTCTCCAGTCACCTAGAGCTGATTTCAGTTGTTCTCCTGAACAATATAATTCTGAACTGGTCTTATCTAATGTCAGCTCATTATATGGCTCTCAGTAGGCGGCAGCAGAAACGAGTTATCTCATGAGCTGATTTATTGCATTCACTATTTTATCTTGGAGCAAAGGCAGAAAGTGTCTGGGGCAACCTGTCTCCGGTAAAACAGGGTAAAGTAGATAACAGGGAAGAAGCAGTAAGCACAGAGGTGGAATAGTGATAAAACAGTGAGACTAAATAGTCTGAAATTTGTCCCTTTTAAAAAATAAAAGGGATAATGCTATAAATCAGTAAAATGAGTAAGAGGAAGATGAATGGGGAATGATTCGTCACTGTTTCCAAGCATGACAAGGCCCTCAAATGATAAGGCTGTGAATTACAGAAAAAAAAAATAATAAAACAAAGGAAACATTTTTATCACAAAGTGCCTAATAACATTTTAGAAATCTTTGTCATTGAACACTATAGGGCCAAAGGTACAATTAATCTTACAGTCAGAAAGGTATCAGAAAAAGTTAAGTGTAGCGTATGCCACCTCCAGCTCAGAGATGCCGTGAATCACAGAAACCTGAACACCAGGAAGATGCAAGGATCATGCTAATTGCTCCCTATTTCTCACAAGCTTTACCTGGACATCTATTACTTGTAAAGGTTAAACAAAAATTCAGCTGGAGTCAGGATACAAATTCTTATTTAATCATGGCATATAAATTGTAGATGAATATCCTATAGTATTATAGAACAATACTCCAGATTCAGAAATATGGTAATATGTGAAGCTAAAGCATCTGCCAGATGCATTTAGTTTGATATCAAATCTTACTTTCAAACCCACATGAATGTGAGGAGTGAGACCTGGAGATCTGAGGCAAAGCATCACAATGAGATTAGGTGGTTTTGCTAAATGTATTCTCTCCTGTTAGGAGAAGTAATACTGATTATAAGGTATTACTGCAAAAATTCAGCCTCTAGCCCACAGTGTTCTGCAACAACCAGTTCTGGAGTGTTCAAGAATGTTTTGACAAAACATCTCTGGGTGCTTGCTTTATTTGTATACTCATATATACTGTTTATCCTTGTACTCCTACCCAGGCACTCTCTGTTTTCTGCTATCAGAGACAGCATCCTGTATGATGAATGCTTGATCTGCCCTGACGTGGCTGTTCTTATGTCATGATCCTGGTGGCTTTGCTGGGCAGGTGATGTGGCCGCAGGATAATGTAGCTTCCTCCTGCTCCATGACTGGTCTGTTGGTGGGAGAGAAGCATGATCCCACAAGTCAGGGTGCGCTCAGTGGGACCTCATCAGCATAGTGTCTCTGACTGGACCTTGTCAGGAAGATGGGGAACTGCAGTTTGCCAACTCTCAGCAGGTTCACTGTGTCCCAATGATTTCTCTAGTTAAGGTAGCAGTCAAAGCAGCTTGGCCTTATATGCTGCATTTGAACAATATTAATGACTTCTGGACTTATTTTTGACTCTTGACCCTCTCACAAGTTAGAAAAAAAAGCAGGATGAAGTGGAAACTGAGAGGGTTCACATGAATTTGCAACCTGTAACAAAGATGAGGTGTTGCATGAAGCTGCTGAAATGGCAGGTCTATGTTCTGTCTCTAGTATATGAAGATATTAAAAGTTTCTCACTCAGTTTCCTGCACAATCTCCTCTTCAGTGGTGTCAATGTGTCCTGTCTTACAAATATCCAGAGCACAAAGAGGTATTAATGAAAGACAAATAATCCACTGCAATTTACGCTGTCCAAGGATGCACTCCCATTTGGCTCTTTAAAGTTCATACTACAAAGGAAGAAGCTGTGACACACCCTGTACAAGGAAAAATAGTGCAGCTCTGATGTAAACCACAGTGAAGAAAAGGTCTGTGTCTCTCCTGTTGAGTGATTCAGAATTCAGACTGTGCAAGATTATGCTTTGGCATCAGCTGAAAATTGATTTATTTAATTTGGTCAATAATAACAGAATAACTATTACCACTGATATTAATTCTTAGCTAACTGGCGCTATTTGTTTTCCTTAGTATAGCTTTCTTCTCAAACTAAGCCATGGAACAAATCACAGAGTTACTTTTGCAAAAGAGCCAGTGCAAATCTAAATTGTTAATTACGTTTGTAATCATTCCTGCCTAAAGCCCTCTGTGTCATTCCTTGGAAAGATCATTTGTCATTCATCTAGATCTTAATGCCCCCAAATACTGCATATTACTCTCTCAAGGCAGGGAGAATTTTACACTTTTGATGCCTGTAATTAAGATCCAAGAGATTCTTCTACACAGACTTTCCTAACCATTATTTTTACAGCCTGTGTGACTGCAGAGCAGTCGTTCTATATCTCTTTCTTTTTCTCTTTCTCTTTCTAAACAGATAGTGTTTCTTCCCCGTCTGATCAACCTTATTTGTCGTTTATTGCAGATAGCAGCTCAGGCAGTGTTGTTTATGTGTATGAACACTGCAGGAATCTTCATTAGCTACCTGTCAGACAGAGCACAACGTCAAGCCTTCCTGGAGACCAGAAGATGTGTAGAAGCCAGACTGAGACTAGAGACAGAAAATCAGCGACAGGTATTGGACAAAGAATCCTATCCTTTTATTAATTGGAATTTATAATTGCACCAGACTGGGCTTGCTGTCTCCCATGTGGTGCCATCTGATTTGTGCAGGTTGAGTTTCATGCTGTTATTTTACTGGTGTGTATCTAACTGATATGACATCCTAATGATCTTCATTGGGAAAGAGGATGAATAGAGAATGGCTATTCATTGTCCTTTCCCATACGGGAAGAGACCATCAAATGAAACAGCAATTGATAAGTGTTTAAAATGGTTCTTTACACAAAGGTTTAAACTGGGGAACTTCACGTTTCAGAGTGTTGTGGGTACTAAAACTCATATCAGTTAAATGAAAACTAAGCAAGTTCATGGAGGTGACTCTATCTAGGCAGAGAAAATGCTAAAACATCACCTCTGGCTCACAGATGAATTCTTGGAGCCGAGACGTCACTGCAGGGAAGTATCACTATCTGCTTTCTCTGTTCTTAACACTTCCCTAAAAATCTGCTTTTGGCTACTGTCTGCAATAGCATACTGGGTTAGGTAAACTTTTTATTCGAGCAGGTATGGATGTTCTTAGGTATACCATCTTTTACAATAAAGAATAAGAGGCATTGAATCAAAGAAAGTTTGCTGCTTATTTTTTTATACCAAGGGAACATAAATGAGATGTAGCATGCCATACATGTTTGGCATTCCAATTGAAATATCAGAAAGCTCCCTGCTGTTAACTTGCATAAAGATCGAAATACAACCTGTGTGTAAATGTGCATATATATGTATGTTACACTGCTATTTCATGAACTCAACCATTCATTTTGTCCTGCTGTATAATACATACTTCAAAGTCATTCAGAGATCTAGGAAGATATCATATTCTAGACTTTACTGACTAATGACTCAGTATGAATGCATGATTGTGCTGAATAATTCAAGTTTCTTTTGCCAGAACCCCAGATGTTGCAATAGGATGAGGGGTGATGGTTTTAAACTAGAACAGGTAAGATTCAGGCTGGATGTGAGGACAAAATTCTTTACAATGAGTCTGGTAAAATACTGGTACAAGTTGTCCAGAGAGGTGGTGGATGTGCTATTCCTGGAAACGTTCAAGGCCAGGATAGATGTGTTTGTGGGCAACCTGATCTAGTTGAAGATGTCTCTTCTAATTGGAGGGGGGTTGGACTACATGACCTTTGAAGGTCCCTTCCAACACAAACCATTCTATGACTATGGTCTTTCCAGCCATTGCTGACTGAAGAGGCTTGGAGGGATGTTATCTGGGACACTCCCTTCTCATTTTGTCTGGAGAACCACATTTTTATATTTTGGGGTGGTTTTTTTTGGAGGGTTTTTTTGCATTTTTCTTACTTTCTAATCTTTTATAAACTAATATTTTATAAACTTCACTTTTATAATTTTGGGATGGGAAGTTTACTGTAAAAATCTTTATAAAACACTAACAATAGTTTCCCCTTGTTCTGGATGATTCTGAGAATTTTCCATTAGAATTGGTTACTGAAATTTTATTTCCTATTAGGAAATTTAAGGCAGATACTTTCCATTTGGGTGGGTTTAGAAAGAATCAGACTTTGGTTTTTTGTTTGGTTGGTTTGGTTCGGTTTTTTCTTTTTTTTTGGTGAGGGGTGAAGTAGGAGCTGGCTCTGATATACTTGGTTTTGATCAGCTAATGTTGAACTCTGCATTTTGTCGTGGCTAAGCACTTTGTAAGGCTTCAGGGTTGTGCTGTACCTTGAAGGCAGAACTTGCTGAAGAGTTACCTTGTTGAAGTTGAGACTCACCCATAACCAAAAAAGTAGTGTGTCACAGGTACCATATAGCAGGAAATGCATATGGGAAAATGTATTTGGGCCAAGAAAAATGCCCACAAGAAAAAAATGACAGACATCAAAGACACCAAATGAAAGATCTCTTCTAAAACTGGATTTAATGGTAAACTGACCCAAAATTTAGGAACAAAATATTTTGAAATATTTATTAGTCTTGTTGGAACTTTGAAGTTGTGCTTTTATGCATACCTATAAATATATATATGAATAATAATCCAAGTATTATTCTTTTCAGCTTTTAATTTGTATTTGGGAAAACAAGCACAAAATACTCCAATACTGGAATGTCTTGAATGGAGAGCCTGTTTCCCTCAGTCTTCTCGTTTTCCTTTGCCTCTGAAGTAGTATCTCACTCAAGCAATTTCTAACCATATCTTATTTAAGAAGACTGGCAATACCACTGCTTGTCTTCAATAGTTTGTTTATGCTTACTTGACCAATATCCATAGGCAGTAATTCAGTGAGTGTTAGCATTTTTCTATCTTGAAGACATGTATTTCATGATGTAGGGAGTCTGTAGTTGGCATTACTGTAAAAATTATATTACCTGTTAATGCATATCATATTTCTAAAAGTAAGGATTAAATATTGATGAAGCCTAATAAATGCATTCTGTGACTTTCTAGAAAATAGCTCTGATAAATGAAGGGTGGAGAGATAGGCAAAAAAAAAGTGTGTGCAGGCAAATTGTGATGTAGCTTACAAAAATTACTAAAAATATGCCTGAGGAGATAAAAATAGGCGAAGAAAATAGAGCAATAAATATTTGTGCAATTCTTCAGGCAGTAATTCCAGGAATTACAAAATTCTGTTCCACTTTGATTTATTTCTCCTCCAGTTTCCATAGACGGGCTAAACATAAGGTTTCTTACAGCTGGGTCAAGATTTTTGTGGCTTTCATTGGTGGCATTGCTACTTTTCATAGTAAAGGGTGACAACATAATCAAAATCTCTCAAGATCTGTTTCCATCCCACACAGCTTCCACTTCTTAATCTGAAAATAATAGATAATTACAATTGGGTAATTGTATTGACATATCATACATATGATGCATCATATAAAGTATGACAGCTTGCCAGATAGGTCCAATAGGGTCTGGTTTTGTCATTTGTTTAAATCAGAAGACCAGTAAAATTAAAGTTAGAAAAAAAGAACATGAGTTAAAAAATAGAACAAGGAATGGTATGCTTTTCCACAAGGAAATGCAGAATAATATTCCAATTTTTAATAAAGTTCATATAAATGCTTCAGATACAGAATCATGGAATTGCATTTTGTGGTCAAAGCCAAGAGCTTTTTATGTATTTCTAGATAAATTTCATATAGATAACATGATTTTTTTTTCAGTGGAAGCAGTTTCATTCGTTTGCCATCATATTTTTTGTAAAATGTATTGAAAAAAGCATCTTACAAGGAGTGAAAAATTCTTTTGTATTGTTGTTTGTGCTACTCTGAGCTGAAATTTGAACAGTTAGGCGTGATGGTTTGTTTTCCAGATATCATTATTCTCCATCAGTGTCTTCCCTCTTCAGGATTTTCAAGGTTTAAGGACTCCCTGCTCTATTTCAGTATTGCTGTGAGGTTTTCCAGTTTGACAGTCAAAACCTTTTTAAGGAGCCTGGCCAAAGTTTTTCGAAGCTTTAAATGACACAATTTCCAGTTTCTGTTTCCAAAACTCCATACAATTAAGCTCCTACACCTTTTTTCACCCTTCCTCCTTCATCACCGTTTACTTTCAACAAATTTTTGAATAAAATTTCCAGAAGCATTTCAGAAAGTCAGGAGCTTCTGTAGCATTTTCAAAAGTGACTGATTCAAGAAGGATCTGATTATTTTCATTATTACTTTTTTATTTTTAAGCACCCAGCATTGTAGACAAGCACATATTAGCATTTTCAATTACAATGAATTTTGTAACTCTCATTACAATATTAATAAACTGAACAGTATTGTAGATACAAAAGAGAATTACTCCGGCAGTCATTGCTAATGATGTTTATGCACTTAACTGCATGGTATTTTCTGTGTGACACCATTTGAAAATCCCAGTGCTCTCTGAAACTAAAGAAACATCTGTTTCTACTTCTTTCCCAATTTTCACTAGAATATTAGAATTCTGGTGAAGATCTCAAACATTTCAGAGCTCAGCTTAAATAGATGAGACTCCACTGCTAATGAATACAAGGTAGAATGCACCATAGAAAGATAGAATATCTGAGAAGCAAGCTAGAGAAGATAGCACAGACAAAATAACATGTAGTAAAACCAGCCTCAGTTTACCAGTTACTGATGAAATAATTAATTTAAATATTTTTCTAATAAATTGTAGCTAGTTGCTTGTGCTTAAGATATGTACCTACATCAACCAATCAAAAATAGCAGCCATTAAAATGTCCTCCACATTTGTATTCAACACAATGTAATCATGAGTAAACAATAAACATGAGGTTCTCAGATTTCTGAAGTCCATTTTGTCAAAGGCAACAAGAAAAGCTTCTACAGGAACACTGCTGGTAAATGGAACACTAGGAAAAATGTGGGCCCCGTCTGGAAGGAAACAGGAGACTTGGTTACCCAGGACATGGAGAAGGCTGAGGTACTTAGCTTTTTTGACTTGGATTTCATTGGTAATAGCTCCAGACACACTGCCCAAGTCACAGAAGGCAAAGGCAGGGACTTGGAGAATGAAGAGATGCCTGCTGATTCAGAAGATCAGGTTCAAGAACATCAAAGGAACCAGAAGTGTTTAAGACCTGATGAGATGCAACTGCAGGTCCTGAGGGAAGAGGCAGATGAAGTGGCCAAGGCACTATCTATCGTATTTGAGAAGTCATGGCAGTCTGGTGTAGTTCCCACTTACTGGAAAAGGGGAAACATAATGCTCATTCTTAAAAAGGGAAAAAAGGAAGACCTGGAAACTACAGGCCAGTCGGTCTCATCTTGATGCCCAGCAAGATCAAGGAGCAAATTCTCCTGGAAATAAGGCATGTAGACAATAAGGAGGTGATTTATGACAGCCAACAGTGCTTCACTAAGGGAAAACTGTGCCTGACAAATTTGATGGCCTTCTATAATGCAGTTACAGCTTTGGTGGATAAGGGAAGAGTAACTGCTATCATTTACATGGACTTCCTTGTCTTTAAACTGGAAAGACATGGATTTGACAGGTGGACCACTTGGTGGATAAGGAATTGGCTGCATGCTCACACTCAAAGAGCTGTGGTCAACAGCTCAATGTCTAATTGGAGACTGGTAGCAAATGTTGTCTCTCAAGTGTTGGTAGTGGGACTGGTGCTGTTTAACATCTTTGTTGGCGACATGGACAATAGGACTGAGTGCACCCTCAGCAAGTTTGCTGATACCAAGCTGTGTGGTGCAGTCAACCATTCTTTGATTCCATGGTTTCATTTCAACAATATCATCACTTTCTACCACCTGTTTGGAATTTTGGGTCAATATGTTGATTTGATATCTGTATGTTTCAAAAAGGTTGACACCCAGAACTGTACTTTGTTAATAACCACTTCAAAAACATTGTCTTACTTTTTAGCTCGATTTCATCATAAAGACACAGCAGGTAATTCTGCTTTCATAACAGCCTGGAAATGAAAATAGAAAGTATAACTTGCTTTCTTAATTAGATACTACAAAACTTTCAAAAACAATGAGTATGCAGTTCTCATTGTGAAAATACTGTGAAATTGCCTTAATGAAGAACAGGAACCTGCATTAAATTTCATTTTCATTTCTATTTTTCATCATACAAAATACCTATGTTTTAGATGAATGACATATTAAAACCAGGCACGTATCGAAGTGATGAAGAATTGAAACCATAATCTATCGCTGATGTTCTTAACTGTTATTTCTCCAGCAATTCATATTCATTTGAAACTTGTCTAACATTTTAAACCCTCAAATATTATAATTCAATTATAAAAGTCTTTCAGATAACTGTCACTCTTCCTGTTCCTTCGCCACATACAAACAAGTTATAATAGCTGAAAACAAGTATTGTGCGAGAAAGTTAATATTTGACTTACAAAATTGCTTGTGAGTGAAGATGGAAATGGGGCTTAAAATGACTAGGAAGAGTACATCCCAGAATAAGTAGCTAAATGGCTTTAAAAATCAGTCCAGCTCCTAGCTCTTATCTTGTAATAAAATTGCAATGTTAGATCGTTACTGTTTATAGAAAAGTCATTTTACTTATAAGATTTATATGTCATGGACACACTTCTACTCTCCATCCAAGACCTCAGTCAACCAGTGAGACTAATGAAGTCTGGAAAAAGCAATAGGGAGATATTGGTGGGATGCTGCTTTCAAGATAAGCAAAGTTGTTAGACTGTATCCTATTAACACAAATAACCTGTGAAATTGGACTAGTTTTGAATGGAAAAATAACATAAAGCCCCTCTGAAACATTTTATTTACATTATTTCTGGTAGATTAGGGCACCTGATAGCATCTTGTGAAAGAAGGATCTTCTCTGCAGTTGTTTGAGATGACAGGTGAAATCAGTCCAGATCTGTGTGGTGCTTATATTTGTCCTCCGGCATAGTGTTTGTTCTTGTTCTCACTGTAGCAGGCTCTTCATCATTGATGAAAAGAAAATTCCTTACCTGGTGTGCAGAACTCACCAGCAAAGCTGCACTGCCCCTGCTGAGCTGAACTATTGGGAGGGACTAAATTCAAACCAGAAAGAAATCCTCCAGGTTTTAAGCCCTAAGAAGTCAAATAAAGAAAAGTATTTTACTTTAGCACTACATTTCTGCAGTCTCAGTGATTACCTACTGTTAGAAACTACTAGAGACGCAATGCATTAGTCTCTTTAGATGTTCTGTTTACATCCTTCTCCAACACAGTATTAAGCAGGCAGACTCCTTTCTTTGCAAGTATCATCTAAAATTCCACCAAGAGAAGGTCCTCTTATATGGAAATAAAGCTCCTTCTTGATGTCTACTTTAAACCTCATGAATATTTCCTTTGGGTGTCCAGCATTCTGGCAGAGAAAACAGAGATGAAAGCTGGAAGAAAGAGCAAGTAAGAGAGTTGGTGGGGAACAACCGCTGTCTGTCTGTAGTTTTGCAAGTACTCAGGCAAGAAGGCTCTGTCTGGCAGCATGCCTAATCCATCAGGCTTCTGAAGATGCAAGAGTCCTCTATGAGAAGAGTCCTCTATGAGAAAAGTCCTCTGTGAGAGCACCCTAGCAGACAATTCCTCCCTGTGAGTTTTACCACTGGCTTACTGAGCATCCACTTTCCATCTAATCTTTCTCATAGGAGATTCTACAAATTCAAATAAAGCCCATTTTGAAAGTTAAAACAGTCTGGATATTATTCACTCAACTTCCACAAAGGATTTGAGCTCACCACCCTACAGAACCTTTCACCTAGGTGAGAAGAGGGTGGTTTTGTTTTCTGTGTATGAACACATTCTATTTTTCCAGTGTGGGTATGAGGGCTGTAGAAGGAGAAGACACCCCTTAGCATTCAGAACAGTCTGCTGTTGATATATTTAATCTCTCCTGCCTATTATCTGTGGGAAAACTGTAATCCTGTCTTAATCTCTTTTTCCATTAGAAAGCTGCTCTGTTTGACCATTTGTTTCCCTTCTACTTGCAGATTTTATTCTTACTTTCCTCTGCAACAATCTCTGTTTCCCACAATCTCTATTTCCCACAACTTTTTAATCTCTGCAGATAGATGAACTCTATTCTGTTTATTCAAAAGAAATCATCTTACAAGTTGCATGGGTCGTATCAAGCTCTTACAGATCTAGAGTTTAATCAATCATCAGTATTTTGCAACATCTAACATTAAGAGCAGATTGGACTAGGATTGGAAAAGACAGTTTAAGAGGTTAAACACTATAAAGTCTTTCTTTCACACATATATGGGTACTGAGAATATGAAAATCCCTCTAAATTGGTATGAGGATAAAGTTCAGATTTGGTTTAAAAATAGAGTAATCTGAATTTTAAAGATCATATGACTTTCCTTTTTAATTGTAAAAGAAGTTTAAAAAGCTTCACAAATAAAAACTGCAATCACAATAATTAAGGTTTTATTTTTAAAGGGCAAAAATAACCTCACAATTCTGTGTAAACCTCTGGTTAGATACTGCATTTTAGTCAGCTTTTTTTCTTTATAGGAAACAATCTGTTAAATGTGAAATGCTCAGAAAAGGTTCACATTTATCTAGACTTTCTTTCATCTTGTGCCTCTCTCCAAAGAACCACAGTCCCAATAAAAATTTGTTCTTGTCATTGCTCCTCTGGCACTTAGAGGGTCAAACTCAAAAGCATAACATAGCGATCAATCAAAAAAGCCAAGGAATTTTCAGACTTCCTATTGCTCTTCACAATTGATATACAAATCATGACTGACCTGTTTCCATTAACAGACTTCTCCTTACTAGCATAGGGAGAAGCAGTATTTACATGCACATGTTTTTATAGGAACCACAGAACACATTACAAGACTGGCATATACACTTTCTGCACCTTCTTGTCTCAAAACGCCTCATATACTTAACCCCACTTGCAGTAGAAAGCACAACAGTTTGTGTGTCAAATTTTAGATGCTGTTCCTTCACATTTGCTGCCGCTGTTTGTTTTTTATCATCAGAGCATAACTCCACATTTTGCTTTTAAGTAGAAACCTAATGTAAAATCAAGATACAAGTAATCCTCTGCATTCTCTCCCATTCCTTGCAAATTTGGAGTAGTCACATGGACTCAATCTCAAAATGAGATTTACAGACAGTGCTGGAGAGATAGGAATCAGACTCTAAACTGCAATTATAGAGAAGAAATATAATACCGGATAGTGTCAGGACTTCAGGGATGGGAGCTTTCCCTGGAAGAAATTGGTGAGAAAGAAACTTCCCCTCCTTAGGAGCTGGTTTTTGGAGCTAGTGATAAAGCCTCTTTCTGAAAATCTGTGGTTTCTTACCAGGCTGTTCAAATGCTCTGCTGGTCAATAGTGAAGAGGACTGACAGCTCATTGATCAAGTTTTGGTGGCTTGTGCCTCCTGTGTTCTCCGCTCTTTACTAAAAAGAGAGATGTCAAAAAAAAAACCCTAAAAAAACCCACAAACAAACCAAAGAAAACATTATCACAGCAGTCAGTAACTTGCTGATGTCCCAGGGAAGTGCACAAAGGTGAAATGAGTAACAGGAATGAAATAGTTTCTGACTCCTACAGTAATGAGACACTTCTGCCAGCTGGTCTACAGTACAGTCATCCCTGCTTAAATGAACTCCAGGCTCCAAACTCACCAGGCTAGTGCCTTTCCTGAATTCTGAATATACTTACTCATTTGAAGGTAGTATTTTTTTCTTGTTTGGGACCAGAACTTTCAGGCTACTAAGGAAAGTTATTACAAACTACCCTGAAATGACTGCAGGAGAACTCTGAAAATGTCCTTACGAGCTTCACAAATAATGGAGAGGCTCTGTAGTCCAGAAAATGGTTTTAAATTATCTGACCATGAGCAGTACCAATTTGAAGCTAACCAGGGTCAAGTCGCTGATGTCATTGCTGAGAAAATTTAAGATAAAATATGTAGATTAATGTTCATGAATGTCTTTCACACCATCAGTATTTAAGTACCCACCTCCAACCCTATTAAAAAGGATTTGATTTTCATAAATTGACCATTACTTCCAGCTGGAGAACCTTCCCAGGGAAAGTCTTATCCAGCTTGTGCCATTTAGTATTGGAGTCTTTCAGGTCTCTGAGAAGGTGTATTCTTTGTTTTGACTGGAATAGATGACCTCTTCTCTCTTTTCCATCTTGTTGTTCTGCAGTGATTTAGTCATACAAAGCTGAAAAATAAATGTTATGTGAGATTGCTGTCCGAAATTTTCCATGTCATTAGCTAATACTGTTGAGAAATGTGTATTTTGCTGAAGTTGCCTGGTAATTTCTGAAGCATCAAAAAAGTAACAAAATGGAAAAAGAAACACCTAAATTAGGAGAAAGTGGAAACAGTGTTGAGCAATTGCTTAAAGATTAGAGAGTAGACGCGTCAAAGCAGTCCTGAAGAACTGAAAGTGTACTGGGGCATAGTACCACAGACATTAAAGTCAGATGCAGCAATTCTGATATTTTAGAATAAAATTTAATTGTAGGAGCTGTTTTGTACTCATTTTGCATTCTGGTAAAATAAGGAATAGCTTAAGATTGTGCCATTATGCAATCAGTTTCCAGTAGGTGCGTCTTATTTGTCTCCTGTTCTTATAGTATAACCCCATCCTTCTTGTCCAAACTAATTGAAATTTATGGAAGCCAATGCACTAGAAGACAGTGCAATGCTTTTTGTTGAGACATGAGTCTAATTTCCATATAAATGTTTTTCTTCTAGTAATTTTTCTTCTCTACAATAATTTTATAAAGAATCAATTAAAAAAAATCACCATGAGATTTGGAAGAAAAAAATTACAAAATCATAAAATTTGCCTTTCCATGTATTGGATATGTCTAAGGTATTACTGTGTATTACAAGATCACTTGTAACCATAAATGTTGATGTCAATAAGACAGGGTGGTAATACAAATTGTTTTGTAATTCCTGCTTTTCACTGTGAGTCTTTGTTACATGGTTGGGCTTCAAAATGGAATGTAAGTCTAAAATGCTCTTAATTCAGGATGTAAAAAATTAACGTATTAGGGTCCAGAGGATCTGGAATTATTACCTATTGTGTGTACTCAATATTGACAAGGACGCTGAATTTAAGACCTGTAGTTCCTACTGCCTACATTAATGACAGCTCAAATGACAAAGCAATGTCAGGGGATTGTTTTGTGATGTAGCCTAGCAGGTCCAACAGCAGGCCATTGCTGTCAAGGAACAGACTTGTACCCTGCACTTCTTGCTTGCAGACACATGCTCCCTTCTCAGTCCCATGCAAGTTAGTGGTGCATGTGTGGCCTTAGGTGAGCTGATTCATTGTGCCCTTGCCATACAGTACAAGCATCAGCTGCACTCAGTTGCATGATTAATCATGTTACTTTAAAAACAATTTTATGGAAGAATACAATTTTTCACTTAAAAGATACATGCAGCATCAGTAACAGGTACCATGAGGAAAAAAAAAATCAGCAGGAAGGGTTGTTCCACTACTTCCCAGCATGCTACAGGATGAGTTGAGTTATTATGAAGCCAAAATGATACTGGTAAGGTATGAAAATACAGACTAGCAGCCCTGGAATCAGCCTTTTACGTATCAAGAAGCACAGGGCAAGCAGACATTGAGACTGTGATATGCTTATATTTCCAAGTGGCTGATGAGAGAGGTGCCTCCTTTGATGCCTGTCAATAGACTTAATCATCAAGCCTTGCCAAGGTTTTGTAAAGTGGCTTCAGGTATTTGAATCTTCAAACCACTCATCATCCAACCAAAGCAAAGACCAGCAGTATCTTGCAGTCCTTCCCTTTAGCATGTGTTACGTATATTGTCTCATGCTCTTCTGGGCAACAGTATTGAGGAAGCAGTTGAATAAAATGTCTTTCCTACCAGAAGTCTGTGGAAAAAGCTTCTTCTTTCTTGCATTACCACAAACTTTATAACGCTTTTCAGTGAACAACTAATTAGACACCATTATAAAAAGTAATGTCTCTTATAAACACTGGGTTATAAATTTGGATCAGGATCTAGCTGTGTTTCATAACAAATAGCTAAACAAAAGGAGACTCCAAAACCTCCTGTGTGATCTGGCCTTGTTACTCTTTGAGAACAGCAGATGCCTAAATGGATCACATAGCCAAAGATGAGATGAATGGAAATAGTTACTGCCTGATCTCAAATGAAAGTTGATACAGCTCATATCTCGTATTGCAGCAGTAAGTAGTAAAAGCAAACAGGAAACCTCAGAACCCCATGAGTCTGAACATTTTAGATATTGCAGTTCCTTACATATTTTTTAATTACTTGCCATTTTCTCTACAGCACACAAGAAATTACAGCTGCAAAGAGACTGTCCATTGTGTACTAAGTTAGGATGAAGGAAATTCTTTTTAGAGCTGTTTATCATAATGAGAGGGGCTAATTCCCATTTTCTAGGGTGGCATTGTCATGGTTTAAGACAGGCATCTACAATAATTATATCTGTTCTGAGTATTGTCACTTTTTCAGTATAATTTTTATCTAATTCCTTTAAATGTAACAAAAGACAATGTGGTCCAGAAAGGCTAAAGCCACTGCTCTGAACAGCTCTGTTTTATGCTATTAAGTTCTGTGCCTCTTTGATATTGATTGTAAATGTTGCCAAGGACAAGTTTGATGATTTTTGCAAAACAATTCTTTAAAATTCAAGATTAAGAGTGTGGTGTTGATTCTGTAGAGTCTCTGTTGATTTAAACATTTATGGGCTAGGTCCACTCCAGTTTTACAGAGTTGGCTTAGGAACAGCCATGAGTAACTTGCTCCCTGCTCCAAAGAGTACTTCCCGCAAGATATATGTGAATATATGGTAAACTATATGATAAATGTATCATATATCAAATATATGATACATTTGAAAGTATGTGCAGAGGAGGAAGAACAAAATCTAAATTGAATCGCTGGTCAAGAGGGGCTTTTCATCCCTTGGCAAAGCCAACACCAATAAAGATGTTGAGAAACAAAGGAAAATCCCGGGCCAGTATAGGTAGCATGTCATCATCACTCGCCCTATGTCATTTAAGGGGAGTCAGCGTAGGTAGCTTATGCAGACATCAGACCCTGAAGGGGTGAGGTCTTCACATGAACTACAGGAAAACCTTGGGGAGTTTGGCCTTCCTCTTGGCAATCTTCCGCAGTTCCCATATTGTTTGTTGATATTCTGTGCTTGTTGGTACTTTGTTCTCTTTGATCAGCCCCTGTTGAAAGGTCTCCACTTTCGTTTTTATTCACAAGACTGAGACCTTCTGCAGTGGTTAATCGGCCCTTCCCAAAAACTGTTCCAAAGGTTGCTATTTACTTATCAGGGACATGTCCCACTTTTCCATGAATATGCCTAGCTACATTTGTGGAGTTGTATACACTGTTGATACCCCCTGATTTCAGTATGGGGTACACAAGGGATCAGTGCATGCAGACCACAGAGAAGTTGTTCAACAAATAATGACTATTGTAGATGCATAAACTAAGAAGTGGGCCTTTCAGAAAGTATCAGTGTTACAATCTTGGGACTTTAAACAGACGTATGTGACTCATGAAGTTAACTTGCTTTATCACGTCAGGATTTCACTATTCCTAAATGTTCCTGAAGGAGTAGATAGATTGTGTAGGAGTCAGTTCCATATTTAGGCACCTCCTAAACTAGGTGTCTGCATGCTTTTTACACCTCTGAGCTCCTGCTACAGTCAGCTGACATCTAGTCAATACAAGCAATGGAGCCCAGAGAGACCTGAGGTGACACCAAAGTAGTCATTTATATCTGGTCTGTTGAGTATGTTCAGATTCACCACATAAGAATGAAACTTAGGTATGCCTACATTGTAGTCACCAAAATTCAGGTGTCTGAATCCAGACCTGAATTCTATCAACCTTTTGCTACTTTTAGTGACTTCTACAGGTCTTATATCTTTTAGTTGGTTATTCTTTAGGTTAAAGGCCATTTTTTTTATCTATTTGCTCTAAACTCTGACTGCTCTACATTAAAGACAATGGTTGATTCACATAATGAATGTTTTAATAGGAGAATAGATCACCAGCTCTTTTGTAATATCCCTTTGTTGATGTCTTTTTTCTTCTGTCTTTTCACTTGAGCAAATATATCTCTGTTCCTTTTTAAACCACTTACCACTACTGCTTCTCACCTTTGAATTGTCTCCACTTAGCCAATTGCTCAACTACCATGCTTTCAACAAAACTGGATAATGTAGTTTCCTTTCTCCTAGGGTTCACAACACTTCTTTATTAGGACTTTATCTGAAAAAGAGGACATTATTTTTCATGTTTTTCCCTCGTTGTCTGAAAATACCTTCCAGGAAAGACTGATCAGAAATGTGAGGACTCTTTAATCATGCAAATAGTAAGGTACAGAAGACTATACAATGATTTCTCGTTTTCTTTTTTGTGATTTGCTCCTGCTCTTTTGCACATGACCTTCGCACGTTTATGCTGTTCTTCTGTGCCTCAGTATCTGAATCTATGAAATGGGAATGATAACACTTAGTTTAAAGGGGAGTTATATGGCAAAGGTCTTTATACTAAGGGGACAGTGCCCTGACACTCATTCTTGGATAACTGAAAACTTTTTTAACTGTTGGATTGAAGAAAAATGATGTGAAAGGTCTGTGAAGAGGAAAGATGGATGTGATCCGCACTGGAGTCCACCTTTCAGGGCCTAATTTTTGGAAGGGGTCTGGTCCAGCATCCCCACCACCCTACCAGTCTGGTGTGGTGTAAGAGCAGCTTGTAACAGTAAGGGACAGATTATGCCCATAGAGGGAAGAATTCTGTCCTTTGAATGTTCCAGTACCACAGAATTGACTGGTGGCTGGATTACCTCACAAAAATATATATAGGCACGCACACTCACACTCATGAACATTTAGCTGTTACTTTTCTTGTAGTGTTCCTCCATAGCATGACATATATAACACAGAATAGTGACATGAGCTGCATATGCACTTTCAATTGTGATCCTGAAGAGCTCTTCACTTGCTACCATATTAATAGAGGAGGACCATGACACAGGCACACTAATTAACCTCTGTTTTCATGGGTCATTTCCAAATCTTATGTGAAGCTAAGCACGTTTAACTTACCTAAATGAGTAGCATGAAGGTTAAGATATCAAATGTACTGGGCACATTTTTCCTGGCTTACTGAACATATGCCAAATGAACTATGTTTTATTTTAAATAAACATTCTAAAGCCATTGTTTGATTCTTTATTAACTGAATGCAAACAAGGAATGTCAGCTTTTCCTGTTGTGGAAAAAGTACGCTCTCTATTTTAGCCATATATCTATGAACAAATGGCCCTTTTTTATGTTCCCTTCTCACAGATTTCATAGACAGTCCAGTAATAACCAGGATTTCTGTTTACTTTCTTTCTTTTATCATCTTTTCTTTTTGAATTTGTATTCCTGTTTGTCTTCCTAAAAGGATAAGGTATGAAATAACATACATTTTTTACAGTGAAAAGATTTTTTGCTAGACTGAATGTATCTTCACAGGAATCCATCGAATGCTTTAATTGTATTGTTCCCTTGAAGGTTGATCTGATTTATTCAAAGGGTGGATTTATTATATGGTAATATTGAGCAATGCATCTTAATAGTGAAGGAATAAGAGAATATATAACCTAAGTGTCTTCTGTTATAGGAGGCTGAAGGACACAAAATACTAAAATTATTTTTGGTTTCTGGAATATCAATCAGCAGCTCTTCCCAAACATGCCATTGTAAGATGTCCTGGGGCATTTACTGGAAAGTTGAGCTACCTTAGGGCTAGACATTCGTGTGAAAACCTGGATTTGCAGAAGCAAAGAACCTCCTAAGGGACTGGTTTTCCTCTTGCTATCACAAGAACCACACCCAGCATTTACACATCACAAGAGTGCAGGGTACCAAAATTCCCAGGCGGAAATGGTAAAAGAAAGCCAAGACAATGCAGATGTCCTCAGATTAGTACCACTCTGTAGGGGGAAATGGAAGGTCTGAGTTGGTCTTTTTACCAGTTTAAAGGATGAGCTCACTGTGTGATAGCAAGCTGCCTGCTCTACATCAGCTATCACTACCTCTCATCATTTTTCCCTCTTCCTCTGGAACACAGCCCCTGATTTAGTGAAGGATTGTACAACAGGTGGATAAAAGATTAGTAGAGTCTTGGATCTCATCTTCAATGGCAGCATGTTATGCAGGCAGGAACAAGCCCAGGAAAAAGATACCATCTCAGAATGGAGCGCTACATACCTCTGCTCCAGCAGAAGCTATGATTACAGAGCATGTGTTTTGCCTTCTTAAGTAAACCTACAGTTCACCTCAGCTGGGGCTGCCACTTAGACAAATGAAAGTGTTTATCCATAATGTGTTTTCATTGCAGCTGAGGATTGTTTACTAACTATTGACTAAAACTGCTCAGAGGGAATTCTTCATGATATTCATGTAAAAGCTGTGAGTTAGAAACAATATTGCCTCCTACAAATCCTGGGGAAGGATGACTTCAATTTTCAGGTGTTTTAGCTATGGCTATATTTCATCCACAACATCTAATCGTGCAGGCATAAACCCCATCATTTTCATTATTGTTTTGACTTTCTCATTCTACTGTCACTTTTTTCTCTATCTTGTTCTTTCTCAACAATTTTTTCCCCTCAAGAAAGGACATGCCCTACAGCCTGCATAATGTTAGCTTATATTATATCCTCCTAATATCAAGTCGCCTCACAACAACCTCAATGTCAGTTTCTCTGACAGAAAACAGAAAGTCTGTCTACCACAGAATCCTAGAATCAACTAGGTTGGAGAAGTGTTTAATCTTCCACAAGAAAACTGATTGTATAGGGAGAAACTGAAGTCAGGACTCCTGGGTGCTACATACTTTGGTACTTGTGAAAAGTGGCCTACCCTTCATCCCTGAATATCATCTCACTGGAGTGTACTGTAACAACCATGGATGTAAGCAACTGCAGCTGGAGAGAAAGTTAAGCAGTGCTGAGCTAAATGCCAAGTTACTTTTGTGGCGATAGGAGAACCTAAAAGCTCAGAATCAAAATCCTTCCCTTTTTGTAAGATCTAAGATTTCAGTCACCAGCATTTTATTGCCTGTGGAGTGCATTTTCAGTAGCATTTACTTTATGGTATTCAGTAAGGATAGTGGTCTCATTACAGCAACTACAAGAATTAATCATTTTCTTCTAAACCAACTTAAAATTGCCTTTTGTCCTCATATTTCTCCTAAGTGTCACCTTTAGGAGATGAAAACCCTTCTGAAGTCTGAGAGGTGAGGTACAAATAGAAGAGAAGACTGGTCCTAATGTAAGGATGAAGTAAGAAATATGCATAGTAAATGCGAATGCTGTACAAGATAGGGCCTTCAGCCCAAGATAAGGCAGTAACAACAGTAGCAAAAAGAAAAAAGCATTGCCAAAAAGTGCTGCCAAGAATTACTTTTTTCACCTACAGCAGATCACAAAGCAAAACCAGGCTGGCTTAGCTGACTGAAAAACCTGAGAAAGTAACATTAAGATTTGGATCAAGGCTGTCTTGAAATGGTCATAAACAAAGCACATCTATTTACCAAGTTGGTGATAACTTAGCTTCACACTAACAATTTTATAAGATGGGCACTGTCTTGTACCAAGGCTCCTCTGGGAAAGAGCTTATGTCCTATTTTGCAGCTTCTTCCTGCTTAAGAATTTCTTGACAATAATGGCAATGAAGCATTTGTTTCTATCCAGTTTAAAAGCTTAATTAAGACTTAGCCCTAAAGAGCTGCAATCCATTAAAATTTCTGAATATCTTAAAACATACACAGATACTTCCAAGATTCATTTTCTTATCAAATATTTATATGGCATTATTTTTAATTGCTTATTTTATTTCATATTTATATTTTCAGTAAAGAGGTTTTGAAACCTTTGGATATTTTCTGAAACTGATTTCTCGATAGCTTTTTCTTCCACTTCACCTCTGGGTTCAACACTGATCTCGATTTCCAAATACGCAAAGGACTTCTTGTAAAGTTTGATGGGTGGGTGGAGTAGGGTGGAGACAGGATTTATGGAAATACCTGTTTTTCCTAAGCATGAAAGAGAAGATTTGGTTTGGAAACTACTTCCACCCTTCAATATGGCTTGGTACTATGTAAGTGCTTTCTCCACAACAGCATCACTAAACTGCTTTGAAAATACAAGACATTCACACTGCACCATATTTCCTCTGTGAACATTGCCTGAGGGGGGGGGGGAGGGGGGAAGACACTTTCTTCATTGATGTCTTCTACCTCTTTAAAGTTTCCATATGTGCCTGATTTGGAAGTTTATATCTGGCTTTCCCTATACCTATCCTTTTCCCCAGAATGTCATCTGAAATTTGGTGATAAGAAACTTACAGAACTGACATTCTCTTCCTTAGCTCAGTAAGATTTCATCTTTTACAATCCTGTAAAGCAAAGAATGGTTAATAATTTGGAGCCAGCTCAGTGAAAAACTGATGGGTTTCCTTTAGTGTTATTTGGAGTGATATATTCCTATACTGGACAAATCTGGTTAATCTAGAAAAGAAAAACTGAGGGCAAGAGGACACAATAACAGTATTTCAGTACAGAAAAATTTTTACGGAGAAGGCAATCAGTGATTATCTAAACCCACTTCAAAGGGATCAAAACCAAGCTTAATTTGCAGAGAAACAGATTTAGGTGGGATGCTTGCAAAATCTGCCAAAGCTGTCAAACTGATGAGCAACCGAATCAGGGACATAAAATTTGTCAGGGGATGATCTAGGGCTTTCATGGAAGAACTCAATAATCTTTTGAGGTCTTGCCAGGCCCTACGTAAATGTTAGTCATTATGACAGGGCTGGAAAACATCACTTTTGTGTATGTGCACATATATATATGTGTACTTTAAAGCTATATGTATATGTACACTAATATACACCGATACACTGTATATACACACTGATGATAAACTAATATACACTGATACTTTATTAAAACATATTAATAATATACATTATGCATTGTTAATAAACATGCACATGTATACAATTATATCTCATTCCAACTTGTCTCAAAACTTACTCTTTCTGGGTGGTATTGAGACACAGACAAACTCACTAGAAATGCTGAATATGTTCTCCAGTCTTCCTAGTAGAAAGGGCCAGTTTGAATGGCTTTACTTAAATTCATTTGCATCCTTCGGCTACATAAATCAGACAGTCAAGAGAACATAATAGCCCTGAGTACTGGATGCACAATCTGCAAATGCCAGTTCAGGGAGCTCCTGCTCGCTCCTTCAGTAAGCAGAGCACAGGACTAGACATACAGCATGTGAGCAGAAGTGCGTAACACTGTATAACACATCTACATGTGTGGGAAGGGTTAAGGAACTCAGAAATATAACTAAAGAATTGATTTTCATGATTGTGGTCTAGCACAAGAGACCTGTGTGTGTGCTCACACAGTAGACTTGCGTTGCCAGTTCTCTGTGTGATAAGGCAGCTCCTTGGCTAATCATCAGTATAGATGAAATTACAGACTGGTTGGACACAACAGACTAATGTGAAACCACCCTGAAAGCAAGAGATTACCTGAACTGTTACAATCAAATATTGATGGAACTCTTTCTTACAAACTGTGAAACTTAGTTCTATAGATTTCCTAATGCAACTCCTGCTTTGTTTCATCCTATTTATATGTGTGTGGAGTGTCCCATTCTGGTGGAGTGTCCCATCGGGACTTCTTCTAGGTAATTCTTGCTGCTGAAGTGATTGAATTCTGTATAAGTAAGACATTTATAAATGCCAAAAGAAGCTGTCTTTGCAGAAATGGTCTATGGAACTAGTCTTTTGCAGATTAGATATTGAAGAAATATGTAATATGTGGTTAAAATATATTCATCACCAGTAGTGATGAATTACAAAGTGCCAGTGTTGTCACACAGAATTTGGACCAGCCAGGTTATAAGAACTGAGCAAAACAGTCATGTGAAGAAGCTGAAGAGACTGCTATGAGGACCATTACAATGGAGACCACCACAACCAGCAGTAACCAGCTCTCCATTTGGGGAGATTTGAGACCTTATGTGACATCACCCTATGCAAATATCACAATAAATTAGTTTCTTGTTTCTCAACAGGCACTCTGCCATGAATGTCCATACAGTGAATGAGTGAAAGCCTATCTGATCCTTTAGGGCCTAAAAGATGGAGAGGGTCAGGCTGTCATCTGCAGAACAACATGTTCTCCCCACTTCCACGTGCCTCTGGTTGTAGGAGAAGGTTGTATATTCCATGAACTGTTTTGGTGGCTGCTGTTGTACAGCCTTTACTGTATCATGTGAACAGATATGAATCCATTACAGGACATGGAGATTGTATAAGGCCTTTGGGAAAAGAATGGTCTGCTCAGGGTCAGCTCAGCCCACAGTCTATCTTGGGGGATCTTCAAAAAAGAGGTGAAGTGGGCAACAGGCCAAATGAGTCATCCTGAAAAACTGCTTCACCGACACATACAAATGTTTATTTCTGAGATTGCACGCAGAATTTTCAAAGTACTTTGAAACCCAGTCCCATTTGTCAAAATGAAGTAAGGACTTAAATGCCACAGACTGTTGGGAAGACCCTGAGATTCCCAAGTCACTTGGAAATAAACAAATAAAATTTGGTTCCTTTTTATTACCATAACACTATTAACCTAAAAACTAGCCTATGGCTAAATCTTTCCCGTAAAACATTTCTTAGGTTTCCATTATTTTATACTATCCCTATCTTAAATCTCTGACGATACAATTAAGCTTTGTCTAAATGCCTTTTCATTAAGTGGAGTCAGGTTCCTTTGCATATTTTTTGCTTTATTATTAATTATACAGCTCATGGATGCTAAACACACAGTCTGTAAATTCTGATAAATAATCAACAATATAAATCTGATCCTACTTGCTACAGAGGGCTTTCAAATTCCTCTGGCCTCTATATGTTTATTGAGCTACCACTGCCTGAAATACCATGATTGATAGCCCCATAAGTGATGTTTAGGGATAAGCTAGTAATGGGGGAAATGAGTAAGATGAATCTTTAAATAATCAGCAAGTAAAATTACAACATTAGAAGAACATCTAGAAAGGGGAGAAAAAGGTCCATATTCTAAACTCAGGCTGGTAATGCAAATTATCACAACTGTTCTGAGATAGAATTTTTAGAGGGGAGGGTCACATCTCAAATGCCAGATGTTCGTCTCTTTAAATAAGGCAAGAACTCAATCAGTGTTCTGTGAAGAATTCAGACTGATTCTGAAGCTTAGGTTTCCTCTTTATTTTAGGAACGGCTAGTACTGTCTGTCTTACCACGCTTTGTAGTCCTGGAAATGATAAATGATATGACCAATGTAGAAGATGAACATTTGCAACACCAATTTCATAAGATCTACATTCATCGTTATGAGAATGTCAGGTAGGTGGAGGAACTTCTCTTTAATGTTTAAAGCGTGAAATGCTGTTAAATGTCTCTTGTGTGAAAGTTTCCCTATTTTTGCTTCATTCATTCATAAATTATTAAATTATTAAAGTGTGACGTTTAATCCCCAAGCAGATAAGCAGTTTGGTGCCTTCTTTTACTCATCAGTATAAGTAGATGCCTTTGCCATAGAATCATAAAATCATAGAATAGTTAGGGTTGGAAAAGACCTTAAGATCATCTAGTTCCAAACCCCCTGCCACGGGAAGGGACACCTCACACTAAACCATGCCAATCAAGGCTCTCTCCAGCCTGGCCTTGAACAGCGCCAGTGATTGAGCAGTCACAACTTCCCTGGGCAACCCATTCCAGTGCCTCACCACCCTTACAGTAAAGAACTTCTTCCTTATATCCAGTCTA
>JARCZZ010018087.1:0-26017 GCA_030323915.1 Brotogeris chrysoptera
CAGGGAAGTTGTGAATGCTCCATTGCTGGCGGTGTTCAAGGCCGGGTTGGACAGAGCCTTGGGTGACATGGTTTAGTATGAGGTGTCCCTGCCCATGGCAGGGGGTTGGAACGAGATGATCTTAAGGTCCTTTCCAACCCTAACTATTCTATGATTCTATGCTGCTCTATTTTTGACCTTTTAATCTTTTATAATAGTTTAGTTGGAACCTGAGGACAAGATAGATTCAGAATAACGTTTAGACCCTGGAAAAATCTCCTCTGCCACATAAGACCATCAGCAAAGAATGAGACAAATTCTGAGAGATATATTGTTTAAATAATTTGAAAAAAAAAAAAAAAGCCGACATAAGAATTCCTACATTTATTATCAGGCAGGAAATGTAGGCGCTAAAAACAACTCTAGAAGAATAGGAACAACCAAGAGTAGAGGTGTGCAAGAAGCCTTCCTGACAAGATACATCTGGCAATGACCAAGTAGTCAGTTTAAATTTTCTGAAAAATGAACAGTTTCGACTTCCAGTACATACTTCCAGGGACTGGAAAGCCTTTATGTGCGAGCAATTTGTCATAGTTACGGCTGAATAGGTGTCAGACAAAGAAGTCAGGCTGGAAGGGACGTGAGTTATTCATGACTCCTATGCAAACTACAAAACTATCAAAAGAGTAAGGCTCCTTTTAATTAAAAAAAAAAAGTGAAGCACATTGAACAAATCCATTGAAAATTTCTTCATGGGACATTAAAAAAACTCAAAAAAACCCACAAACCAAAACCCACTAAAAAAAATAAAATTGTATTTTTTTCCTGTATTCTGCCATGTTTGTTCGAGTCTAACAGCTGATTTCAGGATTTCAAGTTCTAAAATAGATGCGGACCCACATCTTGAAAAAGATCTGCATTTCCCTTTCAGGGGACTTCCTGAGCTATTGATCCTCAAAGCTTACCCATGAACAGATAAAACTTTGCTTTGCTGTCACAAGCTCATTACAAAAATTCTTGCTTTTAACACCAAGCTCAGCAAGCAGTTCAAATTAGAAAAAGCCATGCACACATATATGAGGTGAATGCCTTCTTCACAGCACTTCCTACATAAGCTTTGCTCCCTCCCAAATCCCTCTTTTCTCCTGTTATTTCTACATTTCCATGTATTTCTAAGCATCTTGTTTTCCCCTCTTTCCTCCTTCTGCTGTCACTTTAATGCCTCTTTCCTTGTATTTCTTTTATACTTGAAAATGCTTTCTCTCCTGCAAATGATCTTTCTCAACCCAATATTTTCTGAGAGCTCACTACTTCTGTGAAGTAGTTTTTAACCCTCTGTATACTCATCTGTCCCGGGTTCAGCAGCAGCAGTCATTTTTCTCTTTCTTAGTAGCTGGTGCAGCGCTGCGTTTTTAACGTTCAGCCTGGGAACAGCGCTGATAACACCGATGTTTTTAGCTGCTGTTCAGTAATGTTTACTCTGACCAAGGACTTTCTGAGCCTCGTGCTTTGCCAGGGAAGATGGGAAGCCAGGAGGAAGCAGAGACAGGACACCTGACCCAAACTGACCAAAGAGGTATTCCATACCACAGCATGTCATGCCCACTATATAAACTGGGGGCAGGGACCCGGAAGGGTTAGATCACTGCTTGGTCGGGCTGGGTATTAGTCAGAGGGTAGTGAGTGGTTGCATTCTCTTCCCTTGTTATTTCCCTTATCATTATTGGTGGTAGTAGTGGTTTGTGTTATACCTCAGTTACTGGACTGTTCTTAACCTGTGGGAGTTAGATTCTTTCAATTCTCCTCCCCATCCCTCCAGGAGTGGGGGGGAGAAAGGGGGAGGAATGAGAGAGCAACTGCACGGCTGACTGGGCTTAAACCATGACATCAGCATATGTGTCAAAGCTGAACCATTTGTGTTTGGCTTACAGGGTAAGCTCTAATTCCATTTATTCTTCTGTGTGTTTGCAACTGCAATCATTGTGATTGGAAAACCTGGGACAAAATCAGTAACCTCCAAAAAACAACGAAAGTCACAAGTCTCTAAGTTAAATCCACAGCTCTGCCTGTGACAAATTCACAATGTTGCTTCTCAGATTGGATTAGGTTAGGCATCTGGAAGGCACACCACTTTGAAACTTACTAACATGTCAAACCCACTGCTTATTACTCCATACTGAATTACAGAAATACATACCTATTGAGCAGTTCATTAAGATGAGCATAAAGTAAAACAGTGTTAATAATTGCACAGAGAATCTATGCTAAGGACTCTAATCGGGGAAAAAAAGCAATGCTTTCAGAAAAAAAAAGTGTATTTTGCTGGCTGGTTGGACAATTCAAACATACACAGCATAAGCATGAGTTAATTCCCAGCTCCCTTTGATGCTGTGACCCTTTCATTGTGCCAGCATTAGAATAAACATTCAAATTAAAGGTATTTTGAATGTTAATACTCTGTTTGGTACATCATGGTAAATCTCAGCAACCAAACCTCTTTTCTTTAAGTACATCCTTAACAGGTGCGCTTGCTTCAGAAACATTTTTATATTCCCATGGTCTGCCAACAACTTCTTACAAAAATCCATCAAAACACCCCTATTAAAGAGGTAAGCATGAACTACCATCTAACAGTGACCTCTTCTGAAAAAAAGAAGCTGTTTCACAGTAGAAAACCTTTTTCTCATCAGTTGCATTCTGAACTTTCATTTTTCAAAGTCAGATTATTTAGATTTCAACAGCACCAAGTCAGTGAAGACTGAGACAAAGAGAACACTGAGCAACTCAGCCATATCTCTGTCTGCTGTTATTAATTCACAAACCCAATTTAGCACATTGTCCTTATTTACTCCTTTATTACTAATATAGAGGTAGAAGCTCTGCTTGCTGCCTTTGACAAGTGTCAATCCTAGTTGAGTATTGCTTTTTCTAAAATCCTCCTCCTCCATTGTTTCCATGCCTGGACAACCACTCTACATTCCAGTTCCTTTTTCCACCTCCTCTATGCTATCATTTTGTAGTGTACATTTTCATACCATGCACAGTAACTGCAAAAAAAAAAAATCCAGGAAATGCTTTTGACTATCTGGGCAGAGGCATATAATTTGTACATCTAGATATAGGCCCATTTTATGGGACTGAATCTTTCTGTGCAGCCATTCATCCTGAAGTCATCACATTGAGCACTACCAATAATCATGAGACTTTACAGGCAGGCATCTCAATTTTATTTCTCTATCTTTAATCTTTTTGTCTCCTATGGGGCCTTCAGATAATCCAAGCAATTATAATTTAAAATATTTCCAAAAGATGGGATAAATCTGTCTACTTTTTTCCTCTCCATAATTCAGTAATACAACAGATAGTTTAAATAGAGACAACCTAACCAGAGTCTGCAACCCGTTACTGCTAACAGTGCAGAACGCAGACTGCACCTGGATAGTTGCACCCACCTTCTTTAACCTGTCATCTTAGACTCTGCATGAACAAATAAATGTTCTTTAATGCATATCTAGAGTCACATAGAATCCTAACAGACTCAGTGCTGTGCACATATTCACTTACAGAACCGCATGTTACAAGTAAGGCGCACCTACTATTTGCTGAAGAACTTACCTAAGAAGTAAGTCTGGTTAGTTCACTTGACTGGCCACATGATGGAGGTTTTGGTTTTCCTAGTTGTCCCACTGGCTAATCTACTATATGCCCTAGGTTTGTCAGCAAAAGACATTCCAGACAGAGCTTCCCCCAAGGCCCTAGCTGGCAATATTATTTGCCTTTTCCCACCTTAGAAACAGATTAGCATTATCTTTACCACTTTAACAGTCTTAAGTTGATGTAAATCATGATCATGGTTTGGAAATTTTTAAAGCTGAACCTTACTCCTCTTTGACAAGAGAAATCACAGTCTGGTGCTTACCAAACCAGAGAAGCACACCCAGAGTGTGAACTTTCTCCCTCTCTCCCTAACCCTGCTCATTTTACCCTTGCACAGGCACTGATTTACGAGAGAGTAATTTTTTTTGGCTGGTTTATTCAGTTGTAAGTACAGTAGCTCATTATTGTTGTATAGGAGTTGTACCATTGTACTGTTGTACCATTTTTCCTTCGTATAATATTTGCATTAAATTTATAACACATTTTCTGGTGCAAGCAGAGTAACATAACCTCATAACTTGGACTGCATTATGCACAGTCGTATAAACAACAGCTGCATTCTCGTTTCCACTCTACTTCTCTAGTGCTCTTCCCTCTCCTCCACCCTTACCAATTACATAGACTATGCCTATATTTACAGGTGTACACATACAAAAACATACACATATACTCCTGGATTCAGGCCTGACAATAAGTGCATTATAAAGTGAACGTTGCAAATCACAAGAGTTTTGCTACAGTGTTTGAGGCATAGTGACTATATCACACATGGAAAGCAATATATGAACAGAGAAATTTAACAGAACAGTGACTTTTACCACTGCAATGATTATTTGTACAGCTCCAAAGTGTCCCTGATTCTTTGCAGACCACTTAAGTGTAATGCTCTGAATAACATGAAACTCTGAAAACTTCAGTGCAGCGCAGAATCAGTATTAGAAGCAATGAGAGTGTTACATGATGCTGATACCAGAACTGAACATCTTCTCAAAATGGGGCTCTGAACACAGCGTGCAGAAGAAGAGGGAACTTGGTGAATAAGAAGTGGAAGACTTTCAACGGAAAAGAGTACCACGACAGGAAGTGCTCATTTGAAAGAAAGAGAATGGAAACAGCTATTACATTGATCATTTAATGGAAAAAGTTTTCTGGACAACAATCAGACAACAGCAGATTGACTGCAGCCTACACAATACAATACTCCAGTGAGAGACCACCCTGAAAGGGCACGTTTACAACATGACATTCAAGCTCTGTAGTGAAGTCTTTGACATACTTGGGATGAAAACCAAACTTAAAGGACCACCACGAAACCATTATATTCTATATGGTTTCAAGTAAACTGAGCCACCAGAAAGGGAAATGCAAATGCCACCCTAGAACAGCTTTTCTGTGCAGGAAAGTTACTGTCAAAGCAAGCACAAGTAAGTGAACTAGTGAATCCTTCAGAAAAAGATATTTTATATGGATTTTTGGACTCTTGCTTTTATTTCCCCCTTTACCAGAAAGCAGAGGGCTTATAGAAGTAAACACTTCCATCACTGCATGGGTGCCAAGAACCTGAGCAGAATACAGAAGTCAGAACTTCTCATCCTTCTCCAGGAATCACAACTGGAGAGCTGCAGAGCCTGACACCTCCCAAAGCATTTCATACTGTCTGAGGTAAGAGTTTGATCTTCTGAAAAAAACCACACTACTAAGAAATTACAGGAGTCATTCATGAAGAAACTCCTTTCCCAAAACAAATAGACAAACAAACAACAAATAACCCACCATGTCCTATTAGGGGGATCAAATGATGAGAAGGAAAAACGGAAACTGTGAAAATTAAGAAAACACTTCCCTCAAATATCACAAAAATTTAGCAAAGGAAGCTCCATCTACCCTTTCCTGTCCAAAGGTGGTAAAAGAGGAAAACATGCATACATATCATGAAAGGCTGGTTTGCACATCAAAGTGAAAGAGAGAACAGCCTAACTGCTCTATGACTTTTCTGCAGCTCAGAGAAAGACTGAGCTGGTTTCACATATTTTCTTCCCAAACTTTGGCAGCTCTCTGCTTGGTTTAGGATTTTATTAAGCTGTAGAGTACTTCCTCTAATAAGAGTGAGGAATACTGTTGACAGTGGACTTAGTTTTATGAGGAAACATTTAAAAAGCCATCTTGACATTCAAAAGACATAAATGTTAGTACAAATTGAACTGCAGCACTCCGCTTATTCATTTTGTCAGATATTGTGAGACAATTTGCCTGGGGAAATGAAGCAATAATGTCTGAAGGCCTGATTTTCCAGAGGTGTTAAGACATACAGCTCCAGATGTTATATCAGGAATCTATGGTGTTCACTGGTTCTGAAAATTGCACTGTGGATGTATAAATCCTTACCTTGTGCTTGTCTAAAAGGTACACAGTAGAGGACAAAAAGTAAATATGGTGCTTTCAAAATAAGCCTTGTCTTGCATCCCCTTCAGGTGTTATATTACAGATGAGCATTATAGCTGAAATGAACGCTTGAAGTAAATTTGTGTAAGCTTTCTTTTCATTTCCATCTATTGATAGAACAGGCCTTCATTTACACTTCAGTGACTTCCAAGCAAAAGAAAGTCTTCAAATAATATGTAACTTCTGCTATAAATTCATAAGCAGGTGTCCTGGAAATGTAAGACTTATCTGTGGCCATGCAGTTACTCTACCTTGAGTTATCCAAGCTCCCTAGTCTTGCAAAACCTCGTTTTGCTTTGACACATTGCAGTCATCTGCATACACAACTACGTATGTCCTGTATGCACCAAGCAACATGTAGGTGCAAATCTTTCCTTATATACAGTGCAAATACACACAGGAAAGGGTATTCCCACTAGTAAAAGGTACTTCTGAACATTCACTTTTGCTTTCCAAGTGCCAGTGATAGGTAAGACTCATCCAAAACGCATCACAAAAACAAAGTTTGCTTCTAGGCACATGAAAAACTAAGTGATTTTCATTCTACCAATGGGTAAGAAATTTCCCTGAGATGGCAAATAAGTTTTTTTCTTTGGATCACTATTAGCAACAACCCTTTGCAGACTTCTGAAACACAGTATGTCTCAATAGGTCTGTTCAAGACTGCTATAGTTAAGTCTGTCAGCACTTCCACTTAAATCTCTGTTTTCAGAAGTCTGAAGTCTGGTAAAAAGGTTTTCATTGTTGTTCGCTTTTGAGCAAGTATAACTCTAAATCAGACTTCTTGTATCAATCTACTTTTCCTGCCTGTTATCTGGATGGAACAATTCCAGCGTAGACTTGTCAAAAAATCAGGTCAGTAAATGAAAAGGCTGTCTCCTCCTTTAAGGTAAACAGGCAGATATTTTTAAATGTTGACCACTGCAAAGATTAATTTGAAGTAATGTTAATTTCTCTGTTAAGGATTGGTTTTGCTATATTTTATCTAGCTGCCAGTTCATGATATACAGAAGAACTAGCTAAGTATTTGTACTGTGTACCCTGAGCTCTGAAAAGAGACAGAACCACCTCAGCATTGGAGCAGAAAGGCTTCTCTACAGACAGAAAACTCCAGTAGCTCAGGGGAATCACAGTGACTCCACAGCAGTCCTTGGCATTGCTAGCACAGGGTTTGTGCTTGGGGTGAGTGATAGTGAGCCTCTTCTCATGTATGCCAGAGGCCAGACTGGCACGCCAAACACCTCAAGGCATCTCCAAGTCTCCAAGCGATTTTTTTTGCTGTTTCTATTAAGTGGAAATTAATTCCCCCTGGTTCTATACTGGCAACTAGCATCTGTCCTAGGAAAACATTAGAGCTAAATTATCTGCTTCAGAAATAGTGATTTAACATGCGACTTACATGTTGGCATCCCTGAGAGTTAAGCTACAGTTACAGATAGGGAATGCACGCTTACTCCCACTTCAATACACAGGATGTCAGTTTAGTTTAAAACACCATATCAGAGCAGACAAGAAGTCACTTCATAGCTCAGCTTATGGGTGGGGTTGGCAAGTCCTTCAGAATTGCTTCAGTGTGGTGTGCCTGAAGAGTGGTCAGCATATGGAGAGAGTGATTATAAGAGTTTACAGCGTTCAAATGCAATCTTTGCTGTAGAGCTAGTATTTGTCTGTACGCATATTGCATGTCACTACAGATAAAACAAAGGCTGCTGAAAACATTAAAGCTAAAACAACATTTAAAAGTTGCCATTTCGGATTCCCAAATCCTACAGTCTTTTTTTTTTATTTTTAAAGTAGCTTTCATTTAAAACCAGACACAAAGAACACTTGGAGGAGGAAGCATAAAAATAAGCCGTGATAAGAAAAGAATCAACAAAAATAAGATTACAGTTGCAGTACTTTGGTTGGCAAGCAATTACTGCCAGATACCATCAATACTTAGAAGAAAAAAAATGATGGCTTTAAGAAAAAATTTTGTCTGCTACATTTCTTCATTTTGTGTAATGACTGACTCTCCTCTTCCTTTCAGTTTTTCCTAACTACTACATCTTCAGTAGGAAACAGTAAATTATCTTTTTACTGTATTCGCTCTTGCAACTTCAGAGGCGCAATCCAACAAAAACGCCAGGCTCAGTCCTAGAATTAAATGAAACATTTAAATGCCTTGGAGAATCTGTGCCTCAGAGACAGGTCTCTCTTTAGTGTTCCGACTGCCTGAATTCTTCTGTTCTTGAATTAAACTATACACATCCAAACTGAAATGCAAAAACTGTTATTCAATCTGGAGTGTGAGATTCAGACATGACCTTTCCAATTCCCTGTAAATTCAAAAGCAACTAAAAACAATTTTCATATTTTCACTTGTCTCCATTTCCTTCTCTGGAGTGTTCTGGGTTCAGCAGCAGCAGTCATTTTTCTCTTTCTTAGTAGCTGGTGCAGTGCTGTGTTTTTGACTTGCAGCCTGGGAACAGCACTCATAACACTGATGGTTTTAGCTGCTGCTCAGTAATGTTTACTCTGACCAAGGACTTTCTGAGCCTCATGCTCTACCAGGGAGGAAGGGAAGCCAGGAGAAAGCAGAGAGAGGACACCTGACCCAAACTGACCAAAGAGGTATTCCATACCACAGCAGAACGTGCCCACTATATAAACTGGGGGCAGTTACCTGGAAGGGTTAGATCACTGCTTGGTCGGGCTGGGTATCGGTCAGCGGGTGGTGAGCACTTGTATTCTCTTCGTTTGTCATTTCCCCTATCATTATTATTATTGGTGGTAGCAGCAGTGATTTGTGTTACACCTCAGTCACTGGACTGTTCTTATCTCAACCTGTGGGAGTTAGATTCTTTCAGTACTCCTCCCCATCCCTCCAGGACTGGGGAGGGGGAGGAAGGTGAGGGGAGTGAGCAAGCAAGCTACATGGCTGACTGGACTAAACCCATGACATGTAGGAAATCAGAAATAAAATGCTTTGATTTAAAAATCTCAAATAAATGAAAAAATATTATAATATTATAGCTTAAAATCTGTAACTTCTTTTTCTCCCGTATTTAAAGATCTTAAAACCAATTTTTATACTGGTGAGAACTATAAGAATTGTATAGGCATATCTGTTTCCCAGTGTCTCATAATTGTAAGTATTAAAAGAAACATTATTAATACATTTTGTCAACTGAATGTACAGGAAAGAGTGAGTGTATTTTAAAACATTTACAATCTGTGCGCCGCAATATATTTCAGCTCCTACAATAACAGTTCTTTGGTTTAATGTGTGCTTCATGAATGTAAAAAAGATGGCACACAGCACTAGGATATCAACTGCCTACTTGGAGAATGATTAATTTAAGATAAATAGATGCTGGCTTCAGTTGTACTGATTGTATTTCCTATCCTAAGCTGCAGAACCAGTGTTTCCACTCAGATGCTGTAAAACATATGCAGGAATCATTCTTTTCCACCATAAACCACAGTGCATCACAGATTTAATCTTGCTCTTCTGTACTCTGGCTGAATTTAATTCTACTTCTGCCATCAGACTAATAGACAAAAAATGTTTCCTATTTATTTTAATACATAAACTTTAAACTCATGTTATTCTGATTTCATCCCACTTCAGTTTCTTGGCTTGATAGCAAACAACAAAAAGCTTAACTATGCCTGCAAGTACATAATAGGATCACTTGGAATACTTTTTAAAATACAAAGGAATTACAGCACTCCCAGCTGAAAACATATGTGATTTCATAATGACCATAGGATCTACCAGGCATGAAAAATACATAAAGAAAGAAGAATCTTGCTTTTTTATTTCTCTCCCCCTCTCCCAGTGCTATAAAATAGTATGACAACTTATTCCATGGAAAAATTCATTTTTTAAAAAGACACCATCTAGAAATCTAATGGCTTGGTCTTCTCAGGTTGCACATCCATGAAAATCCTATCCTATTAGGTTTAGAGCAAACAGCATCTCCCACTCCACAACTAAGCATCCCAGCTGAAGTCTGTATCTATTTCCCTCTGTCTGCAGGAACTATACCACAGTCCTGGGTCAGCAGTAGCAATCATTTTCTCACCTTCTTAGTAGCTGGTGCAGTGCTGTGGTTTTGACTTTTGGCCTGGGAACAGAGCTGGTAACACCAATGTTTTTAGTTGTCGCAGTAATGTTAATCTGACCAAGGACTTTCTGAGCCTCATGCTCTGCCGAGGAGGAGGGGAAGCTGGGAGGAACCAGAGACAGGACACCTGACCCAAACTGACCAAAGAGGTATTCCATACCACAGCACATCGTGCCCAAGATGTAAAAACCAGGGGCAGGGACCCGGAAGAGAGGGATCATTGCTCCGGCGGGCTGGATATCGGTCATAGGTGGTGAGCGTTCGTATTCTCTTCCCTTGTTGTTTCCCTTGTCATTATTATTAATGGTGGTAGCAGCAGTAGTTTGTGTTATACCTCAGTTACTGGACTGCTCTTATCTCAACCCGTGGGAGTTACATTCTTTTGATTTTCCTCTCCATCTCCCCAGGAGCTAAGGGGAAGAAAGAGGGGGAGTGAGTGAGCAAACTGCATGAGTTACTGCTGGGCTTAAACCATGAGAACACTCACCATAAACAATTAACTCACTCAGCAAGTCAGGGTTGGCATGGAAGAGAGTATAGGCAAAGCTAGAACTTAATTCACCACACAAATATATTTGAAAGCTAGCAAAAAAGTGGGGACAAAAAACACCATGCTTTTGGGTAAATATGGTTATAATAAATTTACCAACACGAGAAACTAGTGAAAATTCTCAAATCTGCTTCATTATGTTCCATGGGAAAAATCAATTTATAGCACCCAAACAGGCTGTAAGTACCCCAGCCTCAACAAGATGTATTTGCCAACCAAGGATCTTACAACAGTCCAGGTTTTGAGGTTTCTGTTTTACCTTGAACCATGCTGCAATAGCCTTGCCATCTGCAAGGGAAGGGACAGGAAAGCAAATAATGATGACTTAACAACACAGTTTATTTCTGAAAGATACTAATTTAAGAAGGAATTTGATGTGTGTCAACATACTGGGCATAAATGGCAGGGTTTAATTAGCATTGTGCTGCAGTGATAAAGCATGAGAGGAAGCCTTAAACAGCTATGTGTCAGTAAGAACCAACTGTAGGCAAACAATTTCCCTCACACACCAAAACTGCAACCAGTGAGGGGAGTACATAGCACCTCTGCTTGGGCAGCAGCTGCTGGGGGCAGGAGACATACTACAGAAATGTGCCACAAGGGCACAGCTGGAGATGCACTCTTGGAAGGAGGCTCCTCATGACAAGAGAGTAGAGACACCGTTGAGGGACTGTGATGCAGTCCAAGAGCAACCCACACAGGGGCAGAGATACCCTCAAAGAACCGTGGCTGCAGATGACTCACAGCAGGGCAGCAGACCACCAGCAAGAAGGGAAAATCAGCTGGCAGAGACCTTTACATGCATGACCACAAGCTTTCTCATGCACTGTCCATTGCCTGTCTAGTGTAGCAACTCAAAATGAACATAGAGGAGTGGAGACTAGAAAGGGGCAGGTTAGATGTTTGGCTTATACTGAGCATGGGGGAGAGGAAGGACAGCTGCTCACTGAAGAGTTTGATTGCTAATGACCTCAAACATGTCTTGAAGTAGGTTCTTATAAAACACTGGTTAGTAACCTTGTTCTCAAGCACGTAACTAGAGAGAGATTTTGAAGAATTAGACGCGAGTCACAGAATTAAAACTAAACCAGACTGCCTTTAAATTGAAGCAACTTCTACAGCTTTTCATATCACTCAATATGCAATAAATCAAATAAGCATCCCTTGAGTTGAACGAAATGAAAAAAAGGGGAAAACGTCTATGCACATTTTATAATTACATCGCTTTGTATTAGGCATATGGATTCTTATAACCAACATTTTTATTACCCCTATGTAAGCATTTAAAGCAGATGTATACGATTCCGGTGAACAGACTGAATATTTGCCTACCCCACCACAGAAAAGTCAGCAATGAAGATGTGAATATTAGGAAACACCTATAGAGATGAGAGATCTTTTTACTCCTTATTCTCATTTATTTTCTTCCCAGCAGTACTCCAGCCAGGGGACCAGCTAGTGTTTCACAGTGATCTAGAGTTTTAAGCATGTGTCCACAAGAATCAACCTGTACTTACCATACCATTTTATGTAAATTACCCAGCATCTAGAGCACATGATCACAAACTTAGCTGAAACTGTTTCTTCTAATGGAAGAACATATTTAATGCACACAGCAACTTTTAATTACTTGCAATGACTTTATTGCTTATAGTGCTTTTTTCTTTTTTTTTTAATAGTGAAAACTACATCTTGCCAACACCAAAAGGTTATGTTGTATCTGTTGTAAACCCTTGACAGTAAATAGTATGAGGATTTCTTACCTCTACCAGGCAAAATTCTCTAGCTGAATCACCTGAAAAGATTCCTAGCATGTTTCCCTGTCTTAAAGGGTTGGATATTCTTACTCTATCTCATACCTTACAAAGAATCAATAAAAGGACTTTGTACACTTCTCAAATTATATCTGCAGGCAGAAGCAGGTTTCTTTCCCAACTCTGGAGCAATTTAAAACCTTTAGAGTACCTCCTTATTGCTCTTCTCCTGCCTGGCACCTACTAACAGTTACAGATAGTGTACAGGAAGATTTACACACATTCAGAGGAAATTTATATCTCCAGTGTCATGGTGTAACCCCAGCCAGCAACTAAGCCCCACACAGCTGCTCCCTCACTCTTCCATGGTGAGATGCAGAAAAGAATAGGAACAGCAAAAGCGAGAAGACTCACGGGTTGAGATAAAGATAAATGATAAATAGTAAATGATAGGTAATAGGTTAATAGATAAAAAGGTAATAATAGGCAATAGGTTAATATGTAAAGCAAAAAGACAGGCACACCAGCAAAGCAGAACAAGGAACTAATTTGTGACTGCATTATCAGTCCATAGTACAACTTTTAAAGGACTGATAATTCCATCAGAACCAAATCAAACCAAAATCCACACACCAAAAACCTAACTTGTTGAAGCTGAAAGACTGTTACAAGTGTAGACAAGCTGTGTGTTCTGTACACTGTATACACTGAAAACATGGGGCCAGACTCTTCCTGGTGATGCAAGAGGATGAGAGGCAACAGGCATAAACTGTAACACAGGAAGTTCTACCTGAACATGAGAAAAAACTTAACTTTAGGGTGACTGAGCATTGGAGTAGGCTGCCCAGAAAGGTTGTGGAGTCTCCTTCCCAGAGATGTTCAAGAACAGCCTGGACACAATCTGGAGCAATGTGCTCTAGGTGACTCTGCTTGAGAGGGGAGACTGGACTAGATGACCTCCAGTGGTCTATTCCAGCCTCAACCATTCCAAGATTCACTGCATCCCATTGGCAGGCAGGAAATAAAGGGTTTCATCATGTGTAACAGTTACTTGGGAAGACAAATGCCATCACTCTGAACATCCCCTCCCTTCCTTCTTACCGCAGCCTTTATTACTGAGCAGGACGTTATATGGTTCAGAATATTCCTTTGATCAGTTTGGGTCAGCTGTCCTGGCTGTGTCCCCTCCCAACGCCTTGTGCACCTCCAGCCTACTCACTAGTGGGGTGGGGTGAGGAGCAGAAAAGACCTTGATCACGTAAGCACTATTCAGCAACAGTGAAAACATTCCTGAACTATCAACACTGTTTCCAGCACAAATCCAAAACTTAGCCCCATACCAACTACTATGAAGAATATTAACTCTATTCCAGCCAAAACCAGCACATACAGTCAGGACTGCTTTGTGTATATTGATGTAACTTGTTGATATAAACTCATTATGTGTTACGCAAGTCCTGGGGAGCCCTGTGACTACTGCCACATTTTCAGTGTTTCAGGTATTCTTCACCATGGGGGAAAAAATTAAGTATCTTAATGGCATTCCTGATTCTCATTACAAGCACAGCCACAGCTGTAGGATGGACAAAGTTAAAGTATAACAGAAACAATACATGGGCTACTCTGCAGCACGCTAACTGTGGACCCCAGAAATCACCTATTTTATGTAGTTACACAATGTACTAGAATTCTTTAAGGAGTACATTTTAAATACCAATTGTTTTATACAAAGATGTAATGTCTCCAAAAACCCTCATTCATTAATTACAGTATTTTAGATGCTGAAATTAAAGCAACATGAAAATAGGAAAATGCCCACTACAACAGTATAGCAGCATCACCCCACATTCTTTCACATGCTACACAGGCATGAGTGTGACAAAAGACAGGCAACAATACCCTGATGTAAATTATATCAGTAAGGTGCAAGGCACACTCTCCAAACCGAAGAGACATAGTATTATTGAAAAACAGCAGTGACATCAACAGGGCTGCAAAGGTATAAAACTGGTTTGATTCTGGACATGCATTTTCCATCTAGACATCTTTTCATTTCTAAGAACCCAGTAGCCACCAAATACCCTGTGTGTAAGCGTATAGGCCATTTGGCCAAAGAACTTTCCTTATTCATAACATTTAACAATCTCTATATTCAGCAATTACTTTTTTAAGTGATGAGTGATCCCCTCTTTCAAGTCTTGCTGGAAAGAAAACAGGTACAAAACATTACAGCCACATTTTTTTCTCCTAGGAAGAACTCAGATTCCATCAATATAAAGCACACACACTGTTGGTTACGCTACAGAAAGATGATGAGCTATGTTAGGAACTGTATTACAAGCAAAAGCCAAATTTATTATATAGCAAACTAAAAGCTGTCCCAAAATCTTATGCAACTTCAAACATACAAAATTCAACATTCAGATGACTACCAACATTCATATATTAAAGTCTTCCCTGCGTGAGTTTTCCTTCAACTTGTACATTTTAAAAATAATTACCCAAAAATATGTACCTTAATTTAAGTTCCTTGAGTAATGTGGAAGAGGGGTCACACCAATAAATAAATAAATAAAAAACCACCACAGAATATAGCCATAGAAATATGCCGTGGTGAAGCTACGTTTCACCTAACTCCCTAAAATGGGAACATAAAATGGCACCAAATTGTCCTCAAAAGTGTAAACCTAAAAGGAGGTTTAAGTAAATTAAGCAAGTTTTCAAACCTCTTCTATGGCCCTCAGGGAAATATTAAACAATTTTCTGTAGTTTCATGACATACCTTGACATCTTATGTGTATATATACAGGAAAGTTTAGAAACTCTTATCATGCAAGCTTGAAAGAAAAATTTCATTGACATTAGAACCCTTGCACACTATTTATAACTCACAGAATTTTCATCTGTATGCAAAAAAGATATTTCAAAATTTCTTTAAAAACATTTTTGTATACAGCTCATTTAAAGACAGGTGATAATGTGTTCAAAAAAAAAAAGAAATAATGGATAAAGATATGAAATGAGGACTATATTAAAACTAATGATTTCTTGCATTGACTATGTGCTGCTAAGTAATGCTTTAACTTTTATTCATGCAGGTCATTCTACTGATTCCATTAATTCTTGTGAGACTGAAATTTATTTTCAAAAGGTCCAACAAGATATTGAGATAGTACGCCTAAGACCAGGGACAGACGCTGTATGAAAATCACCTGTTACAGAAATATCCTTTTCCGAAGCAGAAAGTCAAATCCTGCGGCAGTACAAGTGGATGGAGCTGTTCCACTGGAAAGCTAAAACAAGGAAGCAGGAAGATGCAAAGCACGTGTGGGGCACAAGACAATCTTGCTGTTTATGCCTATATTATGATTTCTATGGGTAATCCTTCATGAATTCTTGGACCCTTCCTTCTGTGGAGGGAGGCAGCAGGACCCTGTAGCTGCCAATACGCAGAAAGCAAAAAGACTGTCTCAATACCGAACCCAAGCCTGCCTGTAGCGCATTTAACCAGATCTGTGATTAGTCATTTTCTAGTTTTTTGCCATCACAAGCAATGCAGAGGTCTCTAGACGGCTCACCTCTCAGGCAAGCCTCAAGCATGTGCCTGCACTGAATTTCAAATTCAATCTAGTTTTACCCGTTACTGTTTTCATGAAAAGTGTTCTTGCAATTTAAGCTGACTTCAGCAGCCTGCTGCTATTGATAACCATTAATGTCTAGGACACAAAGAAGAAACATTTACTTAAAGATTTCCAAGGCTCTCATTAGTAATGGATAAGGAAGACGACACGTAACAAAATGAGATGTCTCTGGGTATCTTCTTTTCATCACAAAATGCTGAGTCACATTTTGCTGTCATTTACACGTGCTACATAAATGATTCATTGAGACTGTCTGCACATAACTAACGACTGAACTTCTGTCTTCAAAAATCAATTCTTCCTCACTACCCAAACCACACATATTCCAAATACGCAATTCTGAGATCTAACTGGTCTCCTGGCTCACAGTGGCCAATAAGGAGTGTTCTTGACAAATCTGATTTCAGGTTTCGATTGCACACAAAAAAAAACCCACCCTGAAAGCTATTTAGACCTCATTCTGTTGCAAGGCCACTGGAGGGTGTCCACAGAGGGGAAGGTTCACTGCAGTCCCCAGAGGCAAACCGCAGGATAAGGCCTTAATCTGTAGCCTGTGATCACACTGAAGCTCTCAACCTGTGAAGCCTTAGGAAAAGGCTTCTGAACAGCAGATCACATATCCTAATTCTTTTCTTAAAGGGGTCTCTACACAGACCAGAATACCTTAGCACCCTGTACAGTGTGTTAGTATAACCATGCTAAATCCACATAAATTGAACAACAGTTTCGGTGTTTTTATCATTAAATTTTAAGCATTAAAGCTGTGGCTTGCTGCTTGAGTCCACACTATGCATTCACATCATCTCTGCCTATGTGTGCAGCAACATGTCATACGTGTATCTTAATACAGTGAGTGACATTTAGACACCTGCTGAACCTGGAAAAAAATGCCTGAGCTTTGGAGCCCATTGCCCATGTGAATCAGACATTTTGCCATTTGGAAATTAGATAGTCTAAGAGCAGTGCCAAGAGTTCTGAACATGCCCAGGACACCCTGTTAGCCCCAGGCTCTAGCAAAACCAGGCACAATTGCTCAGAAGTGCCTGGAAGAACTGCATTGGTCAGAGCATGATAAACACAGTGAGATCATTAGGCTCTTGCATTCAGGAAATGCAGCTAGTGAAGAAAGGTTTTTACAAAGCTCAGTGATAAAAAAGGGCAGAAATCGTAAGCACCTTGTTCTGTGTCCTTCTAACCATGATGAAACTCCAAACCTAATCTAAAACTTCCCACAAGTGTTCTAATCATCACACAGATTGTTGTACTTTAAGATTTTTTCACTCTCTTCTTTTTTAAATCTTACAACCACCATGAAAACGGAAACGCTCTATGATTGTTGGATTTCTTCAAGTCTAAATGTACCATAGGTACCTACTTCAGAGTGACTGCAGGAATCCATTACTTAATGGTAAAGCACTGTGAACAGGCAAGAGCGGTGTAAACACCAAGAACTGTTACTACTAGTAGTAGCAATAGTAATAACATTTGACACTTGTATAATGCCTTCCATCTGAGAATCACAAAGCACTTCACAAAAATCAATTATTAAGAATCTGCGAAGTGGGTATGTGTGATCTACCTTTTATAGATGATGAAACAGGCTCGTATTGGTTAATTGAATTGCTAAAGTTATCCAGGAGGCAGGCGTAGAGAGACGAGGTAACACACATAAGGCCTCCTTTGTCATCTCTAACCACCAGGAATTCTTCCCAACATGTCACCTATTTGCTCTCAATTATCATTTTTGTAAGCTGCCTTCAACAAGTAGTTTTCATTACCTTTCCTATCATTATAAATGACAGAATTAAGGACATCACACTAGCAAATATACCCCTGGTCCCTTCATTTCCAGGATAGGCATTATTTAGCACTACATGAAAGATCAATTTATATGTAGTAAAACCTACTAATATTTATTCTCCTTATTCTTTTTTACTGTTTTGGCAAAGAAATAAAGTATAGCATATCACAACAACAACAACAAAAATTTGGTAGATTTTACAAAATCAGAAATGGTAAATCTGTATTCTTTGTGGTCCTAGAAACCAATATCCAGATTTTGTTATTACTGCTTATGCTTACTAACCTTGGGTCTTGAAAGAAGTACTTCTGATTTGTAGAAGTTTCCTTAATGCAATTTACTCATTTTTTTCTCACACAAACACTGCACAATCAAATTACTTTTGGCTATTGATCGAGATGCAGTGGACTAAAGAAAAGAAAACAAACAAACAAAAAAACCAAACAAACAAAAAACCAAAACAAACAAGCAAAAGAACCCCACCAAAACATAAAAGTATCCATACTCACATGCTACCCCTCCATAGAACCCAGCCAGGAAGCAGCTCAAAGGTGCTCACTGTTAAATGCACTTTTAAGAGTGAGTCCCACCTGTGACTCCAAATTCCCAAGTTATAGCACAGACCAGTGCTGCGGGAGGTTTTACGGCCCCAACCTGGGACTGCATCTCACAAACTCAAAGCAGCTGGTGTGAGGCTGACTGCTCACACCAATTATTCTGAATAATACAAAAAGGTATCAATGGCCTTCCATTTTTAGACAAGACAGGCTGAGAAAGTTGGAAAGTTGAGGCTGTTCAGCCTGGAGAAGAGAAGGCTACATTGAGACCTCATAGCAGCCTCCAGTATCTGAAGGAGGCCTGTGAGGATGCTGGAGAGGGACTCTTCATTAGGGACTGTAGTGATAGGACAAGGGGTAACAGATTAAAACTTAAACAGGGGAAGTTAAGATTGGATATAAGGAGGAAGTTCTTTACTGTAAGGGTGGTGAGGCACTGGAATGGTTTGTCCACGGAAGTTGTGAATGCTCCATTGCTGGCGGCGTTCAAGGCCAGGTTGGACAGAGCCTTGGGTGACATGGTTTAGTATGAGGTGTCCCTGCCCATGGCAGGGGGGTTGGAACTGGATGATCTTAAGGTCCTTTCCAACCCTGACTATTCTATGATTCTGTGATTCTATAATTACTACCTAATTTCTGCTAGAATTTTCTCCTTCATTAACAAGGTCAATGTATTGTTTATTTTTTTTTCTAAAGTCAGGTACCAGCTAGTCACTGAGGTGCACAGAGAGCTTCACAGATTGGAAAAGGATGAAAACTCATTAAAATTTTCACAGCCAAGACGTGTCAAGTGAAGTATACAGGTATGCTGTCAATGGAGCCAGCAAAAATTACTAAACCTGTTCTCAGATATTAATGTCAGAAGTTATTAGCCTTGTTGATATTAACATCAAATGAATTTATAGAAATGTAATATACATTTTTAATTTACACATTCATTTCCCCACACACATTCCTTCCCTCTCCAATAACAGTACCACATTTTATCAGAATACCAGATCCCGTCTTCTCCATCAGTAGTGAAAATGCACTTTCCTTTCCCTCCTTATATGTCTTATACGTCTTGTAAAGATGGCAGCAATATTCACATATTGCAGTTTAGAAACTGGATCATGTAAAGAGTATACACGCACATATGCATTAATCTCCCCTGACTTCAAAGAGTGTCCCTTTCTGCAATGAGCTCATGAGAAAGCAAACTACCCCCTCAACTGGGCTCTTACTTACACCACTTCCCCTCAAGACTAATGGAGGAACTTCACAACTGCTGCTGTTGCTGCATCACACAGCCCTGGCTACACAGAGTGCTTCTTGGAAGAAGGGACGACAGTCATCTTCGCCTCCTTGTACTTCCCTTTCCTTTCCTGCTGCTCTTTGCCCTTCTCCATTTAGCCAGCTCACCATATGTACTCTCTGCACTGAGCTATCATACAGCAGTAAGAGAAAAGCACATTGTAGCTTTCTAGGAACAAGCATCAGACATAATGGAATCAAGGAAAGCATTCATACGCTATCCATTATTGCCTTCCATTTCTTCTGTCCTTTGCTTCTCCAGGCTTGCTGAATATATTTTTACCATATTAATGCATAAAATAGAAAGAAGGGGAGGCAGTCGGATGTCTACAAGATTTCAAGTTTTCTGTGAACTTACTACACATTCCTCCTCCTGTCCTCAGGCTGCAGTGAGGAAGGCTAAAATCAAATTTAGGTTAAAGCTCTTTCTGCCATAGAACATTCAGCAATTTTAATTCAAGCTGGCTTAGCTCAGGAAGTCACTGTGCATGGTAAAGAGACTTTTTTTCCTTCAAAAGTGAGCACAGCAACACTGCGTTTCCAAAAGAGCTGAAAGATGCTGGTCTAAATTTTGATCTAACACTGCCATGATTTTTATCTTTTCTTCTTTTGAGAGAACAAACGAACAAAAAACCTAGCTGCAAAAAATATCTTTATTAAGGGGAAAAAGAAACCGTCACTAATTGTCACAAAATCTCCAAGTAAATTAGCCAGTCCCCGCAATGTGTTAAGTTTATTCAGTTTTGAAAATTGATAAAATATTAACAAAATGTATGACAGTCTTTAAAGGCACTATAATGGATAGTATCGGGTATCCTAAGCCTCACATACAATCCTTCACCCTAATAGATTTCTCTAAATATTTATTTTTAATACATAATTATACCAGGTGTTCAAACCCACATTCTTAAACCGCCCTACAACTGACAGTATGGACTTACATCAATTACAATATCCAGTATCTTCCATGCCCACACCATCACATGCACGGAAATCTTTAAAACCAGCTTATAGTAATTTTTACACATTTCTAAACTTTAAGACACATTTCTGCTGCTTATTCAGATCACTGGATTAAAATGACAAACCTTTCCATAGGACAAACCTAATTATACATCAGATCACATTCCAAACACAAGCAGCACTTAGCTTACTTTAAAAGCATTTCAACTTTAACATCTCAACCTTAAAGATAATTTAAAATAAACTCAGCTATATGACCACTTACGTTAACCTTGTTTGCTACCACGCCAAACCTGAGAGAAACTGTCAGTAATCCCCAATTACCACTTTCTAACGCAGATGACACAATGATCTAAAAGCAACCTTTCTACTTCATAACGTAACTAGAGGACTGCAAATGTATTTGTTCTTCATGAAAAACCAAAAAAAGTTGATAGAAATTTGGTACTATGTTCCTTAAAAAAGAACTTAATGTATTCTTTATTTGCCTTTTTTTAAAGACACTATGCCTGTGCTTATTTAATAACATGGGGTTTCATATGAGTGGAAAAAAAATCAAGACCTTTATGTGCCAATCATAAACCAAAATAACACCAACATAACTTCGGCATAGGCAGGATAGAGCCCTGAACTGACATTATCCACCTCTCTGTGTGTATGTAACATAAAATTAATTTGATATGTTAATTTTGCACTCTCTGGTAGTATTTATTCTTAAATCCCCCTGGGAGCATAAGATGCTCGAAGAATGAGTAAGATGTGCCACTGCATATGGCAGAGTAATTGCACAGGAGACAGGATTTTCTACAAACATATTTATGGGAGATTTTGCTGAAAGTCACAAAAGCCAAGCTCAGTAAAACTCCTTGAAACCACCATGAGAAACACAGATTAATTCCTGTGCTAGTTACAAAGGAAAATAACGTACCTTTCCAGCCTCTTGCTGTGAACAAATGCCAGCCCTCAGTGCAGGGATGAAGCATCAACCTGCTGCTGCATTCCTCTCCCCAGCCTGCCATAGCACTCAGAGCACCTGTGATGCTTTGCCAAAATTAACAAATGGCTCAGACATAAATTATTGCACATGCCTGCCTAAAAACTATGCTTCCTAGGGACATACCTGCCATGAAAAGTTGTGCTTCTGCAACTGAAAAAACTATTGATTCATTCCTTCCTTTACACAAAATCATTCTCAGCACCATACCTGAAGAGGGAAACTCTTCATTTTTCCTGACAAAAGCGGCATTTTCTCACTTACTTTGTGATAAATACACTCAGTGTGCTAACAAAGCAACAGTTTCTAGTTCACACACTCTAATAAAAACACTGGAATTACAGACATGCAAGGGAGGCAGTTCACTTATCTCCTTACTAAAAACCAACCCTTCTTCCAATACGCTGCCTGTAACACATACATACATACAGACTAACTACACAGAAATTAACTACAATCCTCTGTAACCTATCTGTGTTACAGAAACTGTCTGTGTTTCAACTGCTTTAGCAGTGGAATTAAACCAGTGACAGCAGGCTAAATATCACAGTGAGAGAGCCAAGTCCATTTCCAGCTGCAGTTGCAGGCTACTTGTTAACCATATACAGGCAGAGCAAGAATAGCATTACACACAGTTCTCAAAATTCAGTTTTCCAAAGGTTTTACTTCTTTCTGTCAATTATTTTAGATCTCCTGTCACACTGGAGACCTTCGGCCATGGATGAATACCTTTTCTCTAGCATGTTATCAGGATGATAACAAAACCCAACTGAAAAAAATGTGGGGTTTCCCATATTTAGCTTCCTCCCCTTTTTCACCTTCCCAAGGCAGTTCTTCGTACCACACCCAGCCTGCTGAACCATGAACTCCAAGCTCACCTCAGAAAGGCAGGATGAATAACCTAGCCCTTCACAGTTCCATCTTCCATGTTCTTGCGCAAGTTTCCTCCTGAACATTTGGACAGAGACAGAGAGAGCAGAAACTACTATAGTAGGTACCACAGGGCACATAAGTATGGCACTGCTAGCAGACATACCAAGAGAAGGGCCAGCAGAGAGTTATCATATATATCCACCTCAGTCACAGAAACTGAAGCAGCCTCACAAAACCTCTGCCATTCCCATAAATATATTTTTTTTCCAGAATTAATTTTCTAGTAGTAATTTTCCAAACTCATCAGATCATCACTTAGCATAGCAATAGAAATATTTAATAGCTCCAGATAATAAAGCAAGATACCTCCATCTCTCACTTGCCTAATGGTAGTATCAAAAACATGAAGGAATAAGACAACCCAAAGGTAATCCCTTTTGCCCAGCAAAGCTCCACCTAGCTCAGACATTGCCCAACACTCAGTGACCTGCAGTTGCTCAGATCCCCACAGCATGCCTGGTGTGCACTGACTTGCAGAACTGAAATAGCAGAGTGACTCTCTGCTCTTGAGAAATTAAAATATCTTATGCGGAAATAAATGCCAGCCCTCCTATTTCATCCAAAGGCAGGGTCCCACTGAAGTCATTAAAGAGCAAGCTTCCTCCTCAAGCAGCCTAACAGCTAATGGCAAGTTTCTGGTACATTTTATGTTAGAGGAAATTACCAACATAGCAACACTGTACTCAAAGAGGAAAAGGAACAAAAAGAAATCTCTAAAGGGGCAGATAAACATCCTATATTCTTAAAATATTGTGCATTAGTTTCCAAAAGAAACCCAAAAAATGATACTTGTCCTCCACAGGAAACTAATCACTTCACCATGTCAACAGATGGTGTTAACTGGCCTAGTCAATTCATTCACTTACACACAAAAATTGTAACAGCAGAGAACATGATATTAGCTTAATATTCAGATATTAAGATAATACTAGGTTAGTGATTAATATTAAATAATATTGGGATATTAAGTCTGATCACTAATTCACATATCAAAACCATACTTCTCTACATTTCTAATTCAGCAAAAGTCTGTGATTGACTGCTGTTGAGCTTTTTCTTTGCTAGAAAGATAAAAAGTATTTTATATGTGTCTTTTGCTTAGAGCTGATTTATTCCAACCAGCAATATGGATCCTGAAAGCAAGTGGCATTGATGTTACTATGATGAGCATCTAAAATGTATAGTATAACACCATCCTACAGTGTCTAACCCTAGAATTGTCCTTCTTAATGAACATCTTTCTGCTATGAGGATAAGGAATGTGGAAACAAGTTTGATTCAAGCTGTGTGCTCTCAGGGAAGCAAATCAAAGAGGTGCTCCATAACAAGAAAGGTGTTATACTTACTGTATGACTATATATGCTATAGCAGCATGGTTTATAAGTAATGAGCACCGTTTGTGTTTCAATAGTACAGAAAACACAGTCACTGTATGGAGTCCAGTAAAGATATACAAGGTTTCATCTTTGGAACATAATTGTATTTCCCTTCCAATTGAAATTCTGTGACTGAATTACAGTGATATCTCAACCTCGTAGCAACTAGTTTTCACTAACTTTGGCAGGATTGCTAACTAAATAAAATCTAAATAAAATCTGAGGACCAGATCAATGCTGGCATAAATTAGCCTTGGAGAATACAATCAATTAAATACTTTGATTTACACAAGCTGAAGTCCTGCCCTGAACAGCCAGTCACTGGGCACTTCTATTCCCTGTGAATTTTAAGGATGCTTGAAGGAAATACAGAAAGCACTCCAAGAAGGTCATTATAATTCACCAATATCGTCTCACCTGCTCTTTATCTTTGAAGTTTGTTGCCTGAGTGGTAAAGCTGAGCTTTCTCTCATTCAGTGAGAATAAGCATTTCACATTTACTGAGACTTCTGTCAGGAGCCTGAGACAGATTTGTAATAGTGTTTGTGTGGAAATTCAGCCACTCCATCTGATCCACCTACCAGACTGCTGTCAGGAGATCCAGCCACAGCAGCATGACTATTCTCATCCAATCTCTGGATGTCTCAGCACACTCCAAGGTATGGTCCTATCTTCTGCAGAGCCTTAATTGACAGAAGCCCAGGTTATACTCATTTTAGTAACTAAACAGAGCCAGGACATGGGCTCAAGCACTAGTACACAAAAGTCAACATCATGGGGTGGTTTTTTTAACAATGTTCCCCAGCACAATTTTCACTTACGGCACCCACCATTCTCTCAGTGCCCAGTTAATAGTTTGGGGATCAACACTGAATGGGCTGTGTTCCTAATAGATGGTTTGGAGTTCCATATAAAAGAGAGATTTCAAAGCCTGATAAGAAAAGAAGGGAGTCTTTTACCTGCCTTTACCAAGCAGCCTGTGTAAGTGCTATTAAACTCTCCTGGAATGGAAACCACATGCTGGTAATGGTCCCTGCCCTAATCTCATTCCTAACGCTCTCCAAGAAAAGTTTGGGACAATGTTACTTGGTTGACACCACAAGGATACTAGAAACAATGCTCACAATTTCACAGTTTAGCTGATTAAGCTCCAGTGCCTGGCACATTTCCTGGTGTTGCTTACTCATACATACATACATACGTACATACATACATAGCCTTTGAGGATCTGAGCCTCGGATCTTTCTGTAGCAAACTCATTTACTTCACAATCAACCTCCCTGTTCACATTTACTATTCCACTTCCTTTCTTCTTTTCAGTCACCTCTGAAAACCAAGTCCTCTCCATGCCTGCCAACTTTGATGCCTCCATGTCTTTGTTCACTGTCCTTCAGAGCAGAGGCAAGGATTCACATTTTTATTGTTACACTCACTGTGAAGTACAGTGTACAACTGCAGTACTAAATCACTGTACTTGAGGGCTCATTCTTAATATGCAGATCTTATCAAAATATATTAGTACCATCAAGTGGAAAATTGACACCTCTATGTTTCTTCAGCTACCACATATCCTTTTTAACTCTGTAAGAGATTTGAACCCTACAATTTATCCTATGGTATGCTGTAATCAAAAGCATCAATCTTTTTAAGGCTGCCTAATGCCTATAGTCACCATTCTTATTTGCCAGTGGTTAGAAGTATAAACATAACTAAGTACATAATGATAGAAAAAAACAGTTTCTTTTATAACATGTAGTGTGAGCAGCCGTATCTTCCATTGTGGGGGTGTAAGGTGCTGCAATTACTTAAATCAGTTATTATTCTTAAAAGGCAATCAGAAAGCCAATTGAGATTTCCATAACAGCTCCCAGGCAAGTGGAAGGTCAACATCTGAACTTTACCTGAGTGGACAGTGGAAGAAAGGCTGCCAGTGATTCACCACATTCATGCTGATCTCATCTGCTA